>PQXH01000131.1:0-126392 GCA_004786125.1 Botrytis tulipae
AATAAATATATCTTTTTGAATATATATATAATATTTCTATATTCATATAATCCACCAATAGTGAATTATATAATCAAATTACATGATCGTTGTTTATAAGCTTTCGAAAAGCGAACAGCTATATATACGAAAACGGCCATATATACGAAAACGGCCATATATACGAAAACGGCCATATATATATATGAAAACAGCCATAAATCCGAAAACAGACTATAAAATAAAGAATACGAATGAGAGCTTTATTCCAAAGGAATAGCCGGATTAGGAAGAGATCTACAAGAAATTAACAAAAGTGGAAAGGCTAGATTAATAGGAAAAAGTATAAAATAAGGTCTTTTCCTTTTGAATATAGAATAAGAATTATCAATATTATACTCAAATTCATAAATATTATGTGTTTTCATTGCTTTTTAGTTGTTAACCTGAGCCAGCTTCCCAAAATAGACTAATATTAGTCGATTTCTTCTTATATTCTACGTATATCGAATACTAATATATTAGCCTACGATCTACGACAATTTTATTATTTGATTATATATCACTGAAGTTAAAAGTACCTAAGAATATAATTTTATTATTTAATTATATATTACCAAATTCAAATATATTATTTAAAAATATATTATTTAATATTATATTATTTAATAAAACTTTATTATTTATTATATTTATATCTACATTTATTTCTATATTACCTTTAAAATACAATTTTAGAAAGAAAAAGAAAAGCAATAACAATAATATAAAAAAACAAAAAAACTCCAAAATCATTTAAGCCTTATTTGCTTTTTTAAATAAATTAGGATTAAAATCAATTGAATACATTATAATTACTATTTCAAATATTTATTAATTTGAATAGAAAATGAATAATAAAATTACTTTAAAAATCTTAATTATTTTAATAGATATATTAATAGAAGCTGAGATTACTCTACCAATAATAAAAATATTTAAAATTAAGATATTAAATATATATAAAAAAGTAATAATAAATAAAAAGTATACAAAAAACTAACAAATTATAATTTAAAAAAAAGTAAACTTATTAGTTAAAAATAGCACTTGGGAAGAGTTCATTTTATTATAAAAAAATAATCTAATTTCAATAAAATAAATATTTCTTATTAAAACAAAGAATAATAAGATAAAGTGATTTAAGATTAGATTAATAGCTAAAAGGTTTAATTAAATTTTAGATAAAGATTATAATAAAATCTTTATCTCCACTATTCGATTTAATACTCTTTACTTTTTTCTTATAATTATTATAAAAGAGAATCTCGAATATTTTTATTTTGATATCAAAAATGTATTCACTGAATTATATTTGAAAAAAGAAATTTATTTAACATTCTTTTAAAATATTTATATTCATTATAGCCACATTTTACATACACTTTGAAGTCTTTATAGGCTAAAACAAACTAATAAAAATTAAAGTCTTCTTCTAAAAGAAAAATTAATTAAGATGGATTTCGTATAAAACCTTGTAAACCCGTATTTATATATTAATTATCTATATTAGCTAATTCTTTTAATATATATAAATAATATTATTATTATTACTATATAAAAATAAGATATTTAATAATTTTATTATAATCTTTTTACTCAATTCAATATTAAAGATCTAAAGGAAATTAATAAAATTTTAGGAGTATATATTATTCATAACAAATTAAAAAAAGTATTAATTATAAATTAAGAAGAATATCTGAATATAATACTTACCCAATTCAAAATCTTTTATAATTAATATATTCTAAAAAAAATATTAATTTTAAATTATAATTAATTACAATTAATATTTTTAAATAATAAACTTATTAATATAAATAAATATCAATAAGTAATTGGTAGTACAATTTATCTTATAGTTTATATTAAATCAAATATTATATTCAATCTTAGAAGATTAATATAAGCTATATCTAATTCTACCAAATATTATAATATTATATTCAAAAACCTTATAAAATATTTAAGATTAATTATTAAATAAAAACTATATTTTGGACTTAAAGAAGTTTAATTAGATATTTATAAAGAATATGATTTTTTATAATATATTATTAAAGTATATATTAATGCAAATTAAACAAATGATAAAACTAATTAAAAAAGTATTTTTAATAGGATAATAATATTTTATAATAAACCAATCTCATGGGCAAATAAGAAGTAAATATCTGTAATTATATTGAATACAAAAGCTAAGTATATTTCTATAATAATATTTATTAAACAAGGGTAATAGATAATTTAATTTTTGAAGAATTTAAAATGATTATAATATATCAGAAATAATAACAAAATTCAAATATTAGAAGATAATTAAAAAATACTAGTATTAACCAAAAATCTATATTTATATAAGTAATTAAAGTATATTAATATATATTATCACTTTATTTAAGATTTTATAAAAAAACATTTAGTTAATATCAATTATATCAATATAAGTGATATAATTACAAATGAATTAATAAAACTATGTGTAAAGGTAATATTTGAGAGATTTAAGAATATGCTGGGGTTTTAAAAAGAATAAGCTTTTTGGGAAAGTATTAGAAATTATGGTATATGCTTTAAAATCGATTAAATCAATCAAATCGATTAAATCAATCAAATTAACCAAATTGATTAAATTAATCAAATTGATCAAATTGATTAAATCGATCAAAATTACTAAATCTATTTATTTTATTTATTTCATTAAATTTATTAGATTCATTTTATATCAAATTTATTAAAAAATTAATGATTTCAAAAAAATTATATGGAATAATAGATAAGCTTAAGGTCTGTTCGCATACGATTGGATTTTGATGGTTTATTATATTAAAACAATAACCCTATGATTAAGGAATAACGAATTTCGAAATAATTAGTTATTGGGTGTATAAAAGGAATTTTAAAAAAACTAATTATTGAAATTGAAAAAGTAAGCTTTTTGGGGGAGTATTAAAAGTTGTAGCATATATTTTAAACTGCTATATATATATTATTTTCACTTTGTAGTTAGATTTTACCTTGTTATAATTAATCTATATAGTTAATAATATATGTATTCCACTGGCCTGCTCCTTTATTGTAAATAGTAGTAATAATTGAAATATATTTCTTTATTATAGTTATATTAATCTTTCTTATAAATATTAAATTTAAAGAGATAATTATTAGTATTCTTAGAAAAAGTATATTTAAATTTAGTATTAGGGTTTATATTACTATATAGAATATTAATAATTGTATTTTCAAACTCTTAATCTAAAAGATTATTATAAAAAACAGTAATAACATTTTTATACTCTATTCAAGCATTTAGGATATATAAATTAATAATATTTATAATTACAATAATATTATTACAATTAATAATAATGATAGTAACTATAATATCCTATTCATTATTAGAGAGTTTGTTATAATTAATATTCTTTTTAAAGTTAGTATTAATAAAAATAAAATAGACAATAAAATTTAAAATATAATTCGAAATTGAAAAGAATAATACTATATTTAAACCCAAATTACCAAGATTAATAGAGCTTATAAAACTAGAATTAAAGCTATTATTTTCGGAAATGCTAATTAAAATTATTATACTAATATTATTAATATTTATAATTGATATATCACTTTTAGTAAAATTACTACTTATATTATTACTTATATTATTAAATAAACTAAAAGAATTTATGTATATATTATATTACAAATTAGTTAGTAATTCTAAAAATGATAAGAAATTAAAATATTAAACTTATTTATTAAGAATCTATTAGATTATCGATTGATTAATAATTATATAAATATTAATAATTTGAAATAAAATAACAAAATAGAAAAGCAATAATTAATTAGAATTATTAGGTTTAGTAAGATAATCTTAATAGATATTAATAGGGGGTTTTTAAATACTAAAGGCTTAATTAGAATTAATTATAGTAGAATTAGTATAAGCTTTAAAAAAAGAAATAATATAAAATTTATTTAAGGATAAACCTTAATTTGTATTATTTTGTATATTTTTGAAAAGGATAAGTGCTTTACTACTAATTTATTATATAATATCAATATAATTTTTATAAATATTATAACTATTAATATAATCTACCTCCAAAAATAGAAGGCTATTATTAAAGTTAATGAAATAATATTTAATAATATTACAAATAGTTATATTATCTAGCCTCTTTTAAATAAAGCTTTTATTAATAATATTAGCTTTGAGAATTTCCTTTGATTATAGTAAGAATAATTTATAATCTAGATTATTATTAATAAAATTGAAAAAAGTAGATTGAGCATTTTAATTAGAAATAATTATATTTGAAAAGCTAATAACTGAAATACTAAATCTAATAAAAACTAATTGCTATGATTAATTTATAATTAATATCAAAGTTCTTTTATATAATAGGTTATATAATTTTTAATTAAAATTAACTATAATTATTTCAATTATTAATTAAACCTTTATTAAACAAATACTTTGTAATATAAAATAAAACTTCTA
Source organism: Botrytis tulipae (assembly GCA_004786125.1). Lineage (NCBI taxonomy): Eukaryota > Fungi > Ascomycota > Leotiomycetes > Helotiales > Sclerotiniaceae > Botrytis > Botrytis tulipae. The sequence goes on from PQXH01000131.1 coordinate 4,529, forward strand.
ATGCTATATAGTATTTATAGGAATTACTAATCAACTAGCAAAAGTATAAATAAATGTGGATAAGTAAAGATATAGATATATATAAATAATATAAATGAATATGAATAAATAACAAAAAATACTAAATTTTATAATTATATTAAATTCTATAATATATATTGCCATTTATAATTAAATAATATATATATTTATTTTATTATTTATATAATACTTATAATTATTTTTATAAAGTTAAAGTGTTAAATGAGCAGATTGAAAATATAAGTATCGTACTCAATGGAAATATTAGTATTACAATCTTTTAGTTAAATATTTAGAATATCAAAATAACCTAAATAATTTAAACTTAATTAAAATTTTATATAATAATTCTTTATTTATTTATTACTATAATTATAATCTAAAAATATAAAAAATTTATTTTTTCTGAATTATTAAAAAATATAAATTTAAATGTAAAGAATTTCAAGTAACTAATTAATTAGATTGATTATTTAAAATTACTTCTAAAAAACTAATTTTTAATAAAATTCACTTAAGTTTTTGTATGCCTTGAAGGTCTTATAATATAGAATATGAAAGCCTATATAATTATTTAAAATATTATAACAAAAAAAAAGAAAATAATAATAGTAATAAAGGGGGTTTAGTAGTAGGTAATAAAAAATTATTAAAAATAACTAGTTTTTTAATAATCTATAGCTATTTTAAGAGCTTTTAATAATACTGTATAATTCTAAAATATTATAATATATATATAAATTCATAAGCTTTATTATAGAGTTTGAAAAAAATCGTTTAAGATAAAACTAATTATTAGATTTTTTTAAATTCAATTGGGTTATATTTCGGAATGGCAGATATATTAATATGTTTTGAATAGTTTATAGCAATAATACTAGAATAAGAGTAGTAAGTAATTAATTTTGTAATTAAATTGAAATTAGATTATTTTATATTATAATTTAGGTTATTCTAAGAATTTTATAATAATTAAATTCGGTTATTAATGTATATGGTTAATAATATGCTTTTATGACTTCAAATGGTATTTGATATACTATAAGCCTCTGTTAATTATTAAAGATAATATAGTGTAATATACTTTCATTCTTAAGCATATTAATTAAACTTTAAAATAATAAGATTAAATATTATAATTTAATGGAATCTAAATAAAAGGCATATTGTATAAAGGGTTATATATAAAATATTGAGATAATAAAGTATTTAAAAGCAATTATATAGTTAAATAATTATTGAAATTCTATGATTTTTAAATATTTTAAAGCTTTTTTATTAATATTATAATATTATTTAAAAAAAGGATTTGAGTGGTAATAAATTTGTTATTTATTGTAAGCCTATTATTATAGTTATTAATGTATAACTTTGGTATTTTTATAAAGAGTATAATAAATAACCTCATTTAATATATATTTATAATAATATATTTAGCTATAAATAATTATCAAAGAAACTCTTAATTATTATTTAATTAATTCTATCAATTAATTGGTAATTAAAGGGCTCAATATTTTTAGAATAATAATAAAGGTTTATTATTATTGATAAAATTTTGCTTAATAATAAATAAAGTAATTGAAAATAATTACTAATTGTAAGGCAAATAGTATAATGGAAATTATATAAAAAAATTAAAGGTATTATTACTTTTATTAAAACTTACTAAAAATGCTCTAACTAGAATATTAATTAGAGAATAGTAAATAATAACAAATAGCAATTAAGAATACAAGAATGGAGAGGCAATACGATTTTGCTCTGCTTATTCAAAAGCGGAAATTGGACTTTGGATATTCTTTAGGAATAGGAAGATAATCTTGAAGAATAATATCTTCAAAATAGTAATTTATTATACATTATAAAGAATATTTAGTTATCTTTTATATTCAAATTTCTAATTGTTTTATAAATAATATTAAAATAATAAATAAATATTTTAATATATTTTTGAAGTTGTAATTATATTTATTTGTAATAGTAGTAGATAAAGAAAAGACTAAATAAACAGAGTAAAATTGTAATTCAATATTTCATTCATTCTTATATATTATAATATCTATTAACTTTTATAGTTATTCCTAAATAGAATATAAGGATATATTTTAGAAGGTATAATATATTTATATAATTTTTTGAAGAAAAAGATAGAGTAGAGCAAAATATAAGATTTAAGGGATAAAGTAAATATATATATATACCCCTTCACCCCGCCCCATCAATCGATATTTGATAACTTATATAATAGTATTAGTATTATGGGATTGAATTTTAATATTATCTTTTACTATATTTAATCCTTTAATTTAAATAGTTTTATTAATTAATTAATAATTATATATTGATTTAATATTTATTTATAGATATTAGAGAATATATCTTTTTTAAAATTATAATAATTATATATTAGTGATTACTTATATAATAGAATATTATTAAGATAATAAAAGCTGGATTAATATAAATAAAACTAATCAAAACTTTTAGGCTTGATAATATAGAATAAAGATTTTGGCTAATAATCTAAATCCCTATGTATAAGTTCAATTTTGGTAAGGAGTGATATATATTTCTTTACCCTCAAGTTGGTATTGAAGATACTTGAATTATGGAAATAGTTGTATAATATGTCTAATTTAGTATACAGTTAGGCGGTCGGAATCTTAAAAACTTTAGCGAAAGAGTAATACTACCTACCTGGACATATTTAAGAAACCTATATTTGAAGACATTTCATAAATCATCATTTCATTTTCATTCAAGCGATCACGACTCATTTTTAAGCTGGTCAAGTCTGATGGCTTCGATTTCTTGGTAGTAGTAAATATAATCAATCTGTATATGGAAAGATGCCAAGGAGGCTAAGAACCTTGACATGGTGGGGGGGAAAATAATGGAGTAACTTTCTTAATTTATGTGTGTAATACCCCTAATGGAATCCCCATCCATGTCACATTTGTGCCACATTTGTGCCACGTCGCCTTATTTTTCCCCAACCCCACCACGAATTTCCACTTCATTCTCATCTGAAAAAAGCCAAATGTACTGTCATGCCATCGAAAAGGGTCGTGTTAATCACCATTATGCCCTCGAAAAGGGTCATATTAGTTACTGTCATACCCCCGAAAAGGGTCGTATTGGTCAATTATCCTGTACTGCCATGACCCCCTAAAAAGGTCATGTCAATCACTCATGTTCACCCACCATGCCTTCAAAAAAGGACATGTCAAACCAACTCCTATCCTCAATGCCTTCAAAAAAAGGACATTTAAAGCTCGAAAAGCTATGCCATCACCATGTTCACCAACAACCTCCATCACCCCCCCAATCCAACCTACCTCTTCTATCTTTGATTTGAACGATGGTTCGGACAAGATGGCTGAAAGCTCAAATGCCCATCTTGACCACAGCTAGTGCATATCTTATAGACTGTATAGTCACCAAGATTTTCGGCCTGGTACTTCTTTGATGTCGAATCAAACTGGCGCGGTCTCGTATCAATCCTATCTGTGTCATCAAATATCGATGCATCTGCGATGCTTCGGCGTGGTTTCTTTGAAGGCACTTTATCTACATCGTCATATATCGATATATCTGCGATACTTCGGCGTTCTTTTCGTAAAGGATCTCGCGATGTATCATCAAATGTCGATGCATCTGCAATACTTCGACGTTGTCTCCGTAAAGGATCTTGTGATGCATCATCATATATCGATGCATCTGCGATGCTTCGGCGTGGTTTCTTTGAAGGCACTTTATCTACATCGTCATATATCGATATATCTGCGATACTTCGGCGTGGTTTCTTCGAAACCACTTTGTCTACATCGTCATATATCGATGTGTCTGCAATACTTCGGCGTTCTCTTCGCAAAGGATCTTGTGATAGATCATCAAATGTTGATGCATCTACAACACGACGGCGTTGTTTTTGCAAAGGATTCCGTGATGTATCGTCATATATTGATGCGTCAGCAACACTACGACGTTCCTTTTGCAGAGGATTTCGTGATCTATCATCAAATATCCAGGCATCTGCAACACTTCGGCGTTGTTTCGCTGGAGCAATTCGTCTTGCATCGTCCCATTGAGATGCTCGTCTCTCATTTTGTGCTTGAAAATGATCTTGCGTATCATCCTCCATAAACACATTATTATCACCACTATCATCATATGATCTGTTGTCTTGATCCTCGTATGGGATTCGAGGCAGGGATGGCAACGAATCGCCAGATCTCTTATTCCATGCTTCAACATAGAGGCGGCGCTTTTCGATTTCCTTCGGAATCTCCGCGGCTGATAGCTTGCCATCATCTTCTGGAATCAAAGTCCCGGCGTAACTACTTTGAAAAGGTTGTTGCATTGGTCTTATTCTCTCGCTTTCCCTAGCAGCTTGGCCCTTTGCTGCGAGATCGGTGAAACTTGTCGTCGCGCGATTATTTTGTACTGGTCTATCAAGAAAACCGGTGTTCTCTGATCTAGTCGATGTATTCGATACAATGACTCTCTGTTCTAACCCGGGAATTTGTGGAATTTGCTGGGGTCTCTTAGGTGCTGTAAGGTGCGTTCTGCGCCAGTCCCAATGGACTGTGAAGCCTGGAACAAATGCACGATCAGCTTCAGCTATCTGCGTAGGTACATTATCATAATCCATCCAAGCAGGATCAATTTGATATCTGGGAATTTCCTTTCGGGTATTCCTCTTCGAAAATTCTGTAGTCCAAGGTATTTCGTTAGGTTTGCTAACATCAACTCTATTAAAAAGCTTTCGAAAATCTCTATAATCTTGCTTTATTCTCTATAGTAATCTGTTTCTTTGGCACACTCTTATATAATAATACTTTTCTTACCTCTTGAATTCGATTGGACATTCGAATAACTGATGATCAAGTGTATTGCATTTCGGGCAGCCGTCCATGTAACCCTCTTCATTGCAATCGACACAATCTTTCAGAAGATGTGTATTTGATCTACATCGCACGCACCATAACACAAAAGGTGCTGGCGGCGGTGGCGGCGGCGGTCGAGCTGTATTTCTTGTGTATCTTGGGGTAGGAGCCCACCCATATCTTGGTCCTAGTGACGGCGGCATACCTCCACTTCGATCTTGACCTCGGCCATAGCCTAGATCTCTTCCTCTTGGGTTGCTCATTCTGTGAAAACTACTCTGTGCCGTAACACTCAATTCAGTCTTATTGTTTTCTTTTGGCTCAGATGCAATCTCATCTCCATAAATATCGATTTCGAAATCGGGGTCTTGTGCCATGGCTGCTATGGCTCGAAAAAGCTGTTTAAGTCGTGTTTTGTTTAAGTTTTCAACATATTCTGAAATTAAATCAAATGTGGGGGAATTGGAGGACAGGTGAAGAAAACGTATCATAAGATGTGATTGGTTAGACGAGTGAAGTCAGTTTCTAGTGAATGTCAATATAACCAATTTTGCCGTTTATAATTTTGGTCGCTTGTTTTGATTTTGGTGATATCGCATACACTGGTAATTTTACCACCTTAGCAACGCGCACCAACATACAAATTTGAAGAGCCGCACATCCAACAAAAATGGCGAAAGATTCAGCATCGAAGAGAAAGGGGCTTGCGAGTCGTCCAAAGAAAGACAACTTCAAGGCATCTGCCAAGTCGAAGCAAGCTAAGACAAAAACTTCCGCGAAATCCCACAGGCATAAAAGAGTTACATCAGATTCCGAGGAAGAGGTACCGAGGAAGAAACATAAGGGATCTAGGCGCAATGATAAGAAAGATGATACGAATACCGAAGATGAAGATGAAGAGTCTTCGGACTTAGAGGGTACGCTTTCAGACGTGGATTCATCATCATCCGAAGAAGAAGAAGAAGACAATAAAAAGGATGAATTACGCATGCCATGGTGGTGCATGGATCAAGATCTCGAGGATGCAATCAAGCTTGAATGGACACCTAATGATGAGCATGTCTTGAGGGACATTTCGAATGAAGAAGTTAGTCTCTGGACAAAAACTTTGAATTTCTTCAGTAAAGCACCTAGAGAATTACTGCCCGACGACAAGAATATTGCCATGATGATGAAGGAATATGGTGTCGGAAGCTCTGGCCAACCCATAGAGAATACAAATTGGAGCAATCGACTATGCATTGGGCTTTCCCATGTCATTTGTCTGCCGGTCTTTCAGAAGGGATATGGTGGCAGCCCGTTCTTTATGCGATATTGTATATTGATGGCTATGCGTTACAGATTGGGCAAGAAGCTTATAGAGATTCCAAAGCTATCAAATTCCCAGCTAGGGGTTCACAGGAACCTATTTTACAAAATGGAAGAAGAGTTGAATATTTCTCTCTCAGGCTCTAACAAGGCAAATCTTCATCAATTTTTGGTACTCAACAATTATTCTGATCTACCACGCTATTACGAATTCACGTATTTTATCAAACGAGCCGTGAAGAACAAGAACAAGTCAAAAGACCCTGTCCACGCCATTACAAATGCAGATATGTCAGCAATATTAGATGCATGGGATTTATATGTGGATAAAGAAAGTCCGATTCTTTTGAAGCATGATGAGATTTGGAAATTACGTCGAAACAACAAAGGGTTCAGACGTTTTGATAAGGCAGAAATTCAGGAAATTAAGAGAAGATGGCTTGTCAAAAGTCGTTTGGATGCGCGAGCAGAGCTAGAGAGTCAAATTTCAGGCTCAGAAAGTCATGACGATTCGATTAATCTCCCAGCAATTCCTGAAGCCTCCAATGCCAATGAACAGCAGAATCAAGATCCAATCCACAAGACCAAGTATGATAAGAGATTCACCAAGCCAACTCCCATGGTAAGAGGTGCGGACTTCTCAAGAGTACCAAACTCTACCATTTCCGGCCAGAGTATGGTTCCCGATGAGGATGCTGAAACAGATTGGACCGATGGATACTAATGCTCCATTTGGTCCACAAGAGAATAGTTGGGGCAACGATCCTGCATTTGCTAGTATGGCCCTTCCGGGTCGTATCAATGCATTTGCAAAAGGAAGGGTGTATAGGAATGAGACTTGAGATGATTCTTTCGGGGGTTAAGTTTGATGTTCTGTAGGATTTGTGAAACTTTTTTCGGAGATGCATTTGACAGACCTTTTCGGGGTACATTTGACAAACCTTTTAGGGGTACATTTGAAAAACCTTTCGGGAATTCGGAAACTCTTTTCGAGAGTAGGAAAATAGTGTGGAAAATAGTGAAAAGCTTTATGATTTTCGTTGGCGGGTGGCGGGCGGATGGCGGTACAAGATGAAATTTATGATTCGGGAAACAATAAATACATTCATAGGTAGAAATAATACAAGAACTTTGAACATTTATAGCAGATCATTCATGAGAACATTGTGGGCGAGCTGACGCCCGCATTCTTTTATAGTCCTTCCACTGAGGAAAACGAATGTAGGTGTAAAATGATAAGTCTTTCGCATGTTCTAAAACTTAAATTACGATTAATAAAACTTAAATCACAATATATAGTATAGATGTTTACTACTAAATATTAATCATTAATATCTATTTCGTTCTCCAAAAGTATTATTTTTATTCATTCCTTTTTTATTTAATAATATTTGATCCTTTAAAAGAATTAGAAAAATAAATAACTATTTTAAACACTTTTATTTCTCGTTTTTAATATCCTTTTAATTGTTTTAAATGCAAATATCAAGATTATTGTTTTAAATATAAATATTTTATATTTTAAATAGTTTTGTTTTACATTTTAAACATGAACTTGAATAAGATTAAGCAAATCGGACAGCGACAGTGAATTATTTTCAGGTTGCCTACAATTTCTTGTGTTGATTTCGCTTGACCTTCCTCCCACAAGTCACTCCACATTCGAAAATATATTAATATCATCAAAACGACACAAGCGTTTCCTGAACTCATCTCAAAAAAATGGCGGAAAATTTAGAAAACGATCCTCCCAATAGAGATGGATACATTCAAGCACAACAGAACATTCAGACATCAGGAATCGCTCAGACCGATGATTCTTCTCCAAGATCGGCATTTTCTCAATTTGAGATAACACAGACAACAGATAATCGAAATCAGATCCAAGTACCTGCACAGTCCAGCCAAGAAGATAGCCCGCCTGACAGAGGTCGCACATTAGAACAGCAGCGACCACTTCGCAGAAGAATGTCGACAAGGTTCCTTGTACCAACCGAAATTCTTGTACATATAGAACATCGAGGGCTTGACTTTAGAAAACTTTGGCCAGATCCAGATCCAAACATGCCACAACACATAATTGATGCAACACATGGGTTTGATATGAAACTCGCAATGAGGCTTTTGGATCACAGTGAGCGGCTTTGCGACATATATATGAGCCAATTAAATGTCATAGATATTGCCATACCTTATTATTCCGAGTATGCCAATAGTCCTCCATCGAACGCACCTTCGCCAGCATGGCGCAATAATCTACGAACCGCAATGCTCATACGTGTGGTACGTGCTCGCATAAGAAAAAAGACAGGTCGTTGGAGAGATGCTCTCATGGGTGATGGTGATGATGGTGGTAGTCAGGAATACCAAGCACTTCGCAGTATGATGAATGAAATGAAGAACTGGAATTAGAGATTTCTCATTGGAGAATGGAACAGAAAGGTTGCGGTTGCTGTACTCTCATTGGAGAGTGACAGTGAAGGGAGTGCTTGGACGGCAAAGTTATGATGAGGGCTGGTAGTGGGATTTCTCTTTTGAGACTGGATGGAATGGTCTCATTTGAGATCCAATTTTCGGAAGATTGTTTGAATGTCAGGAGGATAAGGGGAATGAGAGGGCGAAAGAGATATCTACATGGAAAATTTAAGATTCAGGAATGAGCGGAAACTGTGAGGAACATCGAGAGTATGAAGGGATCTCTGGTTTGAATGAGATACTCAAGAATGGTGAAGACCTAGGCACAAGTGGGAGGCTTCAACAGAGTTATTTAGTTCACAATAAGAATACTATGGTCTTGCGATACCACGATGTTACAAACTCATGCTGATATAAACTATAACTGAGATCAGCGCTCGTGACATGCAGTGCGTGCTATGTCATGCTATCAATGTTGTTGAGTCTACCATATAAATGTGAAGAACCCCAAAGTCTCATGCTTAAATATTGTTTAGTAGTCCGAGATGATCGGATGCAAACACTTGGGAGGAAATTCACTTAAATTGAAATTGCGCCCAGCTGCTCAATTTCGCTTGATCTCCCACAACAATTTTTGCGACTTGAAGAAATAGAGCTGCCACCATCAAAAACATACAACAAACTGCGACTCATAAAAATGGCGGACAATCGAAAGAACAATACTCCTGATGGAGAACAGTATATTTCAGAAGATCAAAGCTACCAGAATCATGGCGACCACCAAATACAAGAAGATGACAACCAGAATTTGGAGCTTGACATGGCGCATAATTTAATCAATCCATCACCCGCTTCTCCATTTCGAATATCGCCCGCTGTGGTACCATGGACACAGCAGATACAACAAATGCAACAGATAACACAAGCACAGATGCAAAGTGAAATACAGATAAGAATGTTGGAGGATCAAATACAACAGATGCATACTCAAATGCAGACGCAACAGCAAGATATTGAAAAAATTCAGCAGGCGCTCAATTCGAGAAACAATCATCAAATGCGAGATCGAGCAAGCACAAGTATTCAGCACCCTTCCGATTTACCTGAAAACTCACCAGATTCGCGCCCCTCTCAGATTACCACCACCGAAGATATTACTGCAGGCGGCAGAACTGAAACAGGAAAAGGAATCGATACTCTCGAATCTAAAAATCATCCTCCCCTTCCACTGTCGAGCTTCCTATTGTTGAATGGGGCACCGCACGTAGCAGATGGTACCTGTTACACCGCAGAGCATATAATGGAGGGACCCCCATCCATTGTGGAACAGAAGCGTGCAGGAGAGGAAGGATTTGAAAACCGTACTGCCAAGAGACTTCGCCATACCCGAGCACTAGAAGACATTGATACTGCGGAGACTCAGAGGGAAGAAGATACTCAAACTGAAAATCAAGCCTCATTAGAACGCACACACCGACGACAAGAATTGACTCTGCCGCAACCTATGAATGCAGATACTGAAGAACAGCAACGTCAACAAGTAATCTCGGGAAATCACCATCCAGATCAAGTGGTAAGACAAGGTGCACTAGTTATCAGCGAGGGCTTTAGAGACCATCAACCAGTCATACCAAAAGATCCGCCACTCATTGGATACCTTTCTCGAGATCGAAAAAAAGAAAAGCGACGAGGCCCCCCAGTCTCTAATCTACCCCGAGATATATCAAGAAGAGGTGGCCCAATTAGTGGATACCTTTCTCGAGAACGAGAACAAGAAGAAAGGCGACGAGGCCCCCCAGTCTCTAATGACCTCCCTCGAGATATATCAAGAAGAGGTGGACCAATTAGTGGGTACCTTGCTCGAGATCGACAACAAGAGAGACGAGGCCCATCAGTCTCATATCTATCAAATTCAGATGGGAAAAGCCCACAGTGTGCAGGCCTCAACAACCATCTTGCTGGTACGACGGGCACAAACGGCGTGCATAAGGAGTGCCTCCGATGTGGTGCACCAGATCATCTAAGTTTCCAGAAGATTTGTCCACAGCATCCTAGGAACAAAAAATAGATGGAACCAGTTCGATGCTTATTTGGTGGATGAGGAATGATTTCTTTTGCTTTATACTATCCCCTTATGGGGATATTGAATGATAACTCATAGGAGCCATTCTGCGCAGTCTTTTATGAGACCTAAATCCTCTTATGAGTGATACAAAAAATTAGAATAGATAGATAGCAAACAGTTTCTTCTTTTTTCATGTCCAAAAATTGCGTCAAGGAGTTTGTGGTGGCGGCGATATATGTTATGGATGTATGTCATGGTCGATGGGCACCCAAGTGAAAACCCGATTGACGTTGAGTTACCATTGCGGTAGGTACAATGACCTGGCCATCTCTAGTGGGACCTTGCCTTGCCTCTAGAAATACTTCCCAACGTCGAATTTCTACTAGGCTTGTTTTTGAATAACCAGAATTCACGCACCCCGCTTCTTTTTGCTCAGACACACTTGCAAATTAACTTCAATAGCGAGCTCCGATCCGGATAAGAGATGAAAATTTTTGCTCGTTGCCATTAGTTATGGCACAACATATTGAATCGGCCTTGAGATATTCTCCCAACTTTCTCCTTCTTTACACCTCCTTTCTCACCCGTTCTTCCCCATCCCTCGCCCAATTTTTCCTTTTCTCGCCTATCCAGTTTTCTCGGGTCATGGCTGGCGTTTCACAGATCTGGATAAACATAATTTCACCACAGCCACACCCAGAATGCAAATGTTGTATTTCTGTACTAAACTATTCGGATAGAATATCATACTGATCATACCTTCATGCCAAACTACTCCCAAGGTATACCCAATGCTAATGCAGATCAAAACGCCATCTATGCACCAGGACGCCCTCATAAAAACACCCCAATGCTAATATTTAAAAATCATGATGAACGATCATCAATCCACCATCCTATACACACCCCACTATGCCTTGCACCATTTATCGCCCTTGTCTTTGCAAACTCTTGTCCGAGAGAAAATCCTATAAATCCCCTCACCAGACTTGTTTTGCTGCCGCTCTCAAATCATCTACATTCAAGTAATCAACTCCTTCTTTAACAAGAACATCCCAAACATGATTTCTTAGCCCAATCGGCCAACTTGGCAGATCCCAATATCTAGCCTTCAGTCCCCTTCTATGTGCTCCTCTAAGTTGCCCACGAATGATCTTCATTTGTTTAGGACTTAGCCTTCCTCTCCATACCGTACCCACTGCTTTATTAAAAGAAACAGATGCGTAATATGAGTTTAGGGGATTAAAATCAGTATCTGGTGATATACCAGACATACCCTGTCCATTATTTGGATTCTTATGAGGAATCGGCATAGGTTTTCTCGCTGGAATCGGTATCGAGGTAGAAGTTTCTGAGATATGCTCCTCTGCATTTTCTTCATCTTCATCTAACTCTTCTCCTGATGAATCGTCTTCAAGATTAGACCAATCTTTCATTTCCTCAGTAACATGTTTTGGTTCCCACATTGTGTCAAGTGGCGCGTCAAAAAATGCATCGCGATACGTTGAATTCTTGGTAAGGACATCGAATGGTGTATTACCCGTTCCAACAACAGTAATAGGTCGAGTATGTAAAGTATTATTCTCCATGTAAGAAAGCCATCCACGTTTTCGTAATGGTTCGAGTTGTTGGAGGACCCATTCCCATGTTTCTGCACCATCAGTTTTCAAATCCACTAAAAGTGTTAGGGATTTCCCATCATCCGCATCGAAAACTCCGTGATTTGTTCCATTGTAGAAATCAGTAGTTGGATTTTGTCGTTCGAGAATTTCGACAAGAGGGTTAATGTAAAGGGATTGAAATGTTCGATTTCGTTGTAATGATGCAGTATTATGTCCAACGTATAAATCATTGTCGAAAAGCCAAACATCGGCCTCCACTCCTGTACATCCTGCTCTTAATGCATCGAATAATGGTACTCGTCTCCAATAATCATTGTGCGAATGACATGGAATAGGGTTTATATCTCGTGTGAAGTCGGTTGGATACCAAGCCAAATTTTCTGTTCCTGTTCCAGATTTCCCCCAATTTTTTAAAACATCATCAATATCATGACCCCAGAATAACGTTGCGGCCCCGAGTATAAGATTTGTGAAAAGAAGGATTGATCTAAGAGGTATTAGTACTAAATTCCTAAGTATAGAGAATGTTTAAAAAACTCACAATATTCCTAGACCACTTATCCCCCCAAAGACGAAATAATTGAATATTCCATTCTTTCTCGTTTGCCGTCTGGTGGTTTTATGTAAACCCGTCAATAACCCATCACCAAAATCTGAAGTTGTATCTGTATTGAAATCTTCAAATCCTTCATGTTCATCAAATGATGATTTCTTCCTACTCTTTAAAGTCATCTTATTTAACCAATATCTCGCCCTACTCGCCCTACTCGTCTGATTCGAATTCCTCGGTCTTGATATGAATTCATCTCGAAGAGTCGGTGTATCCGAATATTCGAAAAAATCTGCTGGTTTCCTTGATTTCTCCATTGGTGAACTAGAACGAGTTAAGAAACTAGATGAATGATTTGAAGCTTGGATATCGTCATCATGAGAATTCCGTATGGAACCATTTAACATTTCCGTCATTTCATCATATATCTCAGTAGCATCGGTGCCATGACGGGATGATAAGTGGGACATGTTTTTCCCCGTATTGATAGTCTTATCGAAGAAAGTTGAGAGTCTTGGCAGGGTCTTTCAGTCCAGTATAAATAGAAATGTTTAAAACAATTCCAATTCGAATCGAAGAGTTCCCTTTAATACTTGACTTGAATACGAGAACAGTTGTCGTTTGAGTCTAAATAATTGCTTGGACCAAGTTTCGAAGGACAATTGTGAGGTATTAAATACTTGAGACAGTTTTGCTGTTTTGGCGTAGATTCAAAGCGTAGACCCCAAGTTCCGTGCGCTTGTTGGAGGGAAATGTCGAAATGTCACTGCTGACAGATCAAACAGCAGGATGAGGCGATGAAGGAGAACTCGTATTATAGTTGGCGTTGGAGTATTTCCGTATATGTAAAACAGTCAGCTGAAATTTGGTCTAGTATAGTTGTTGGTAACGGTGGGGCAGGTAGGATTTTTAGGATGAGGATTTGGATGAGACTGAAGCTTTCTGATTGGGAAGTTCGTATGTGGTTGTAGAAAATACCCGCAGCTGCGTTATATCGTAAGATTCAGGAGAAAGTTGAAGGATCATACTTGTCAGGGAGAGAAGAAGACTTATGTAGGGAATGAAGAATTTAACATGGGAAAATTAAAAATATTAAGGAATAACTATTATGGAAATGTTGGTGGCACACTTTCTTCCATTGTGACTTGCTAGAACCAAATGATTCTAGAAACATGTTTTGTATGGTCACATTGATCTAGCCATTTTGCATCTCAACGTACATATATCCCCGGATATGATTCTGCTTTCGGTCATATGTCCAAGCATTTCCTATAGATTAAGCACACCTTTCGACGCCTTCATCTCATATGCCATTTCAATCTTACCCCATTGAACAAACAAATGGATCTAGACCATCAGGATCAATTATCGGGGAACATCAAAGACAATCGATCGTGCCGCGTTTGTTGGGCACGTGTTAGAAGCCACCATTAAGAATGCTTCAAGATCCATCTTCCATCGTTTCGTGATTTTCTCAAGTTTTAGGTGTGAGAGTGGAGGCGGCATGATAATCCTATATGGTAAAATATTATGTAAGTTCATTGAACGAGATGATTATAGATATATCATAAGGTTATTGGTGTTTTAATTTATTAATAATTTGTATTTGATTTGATAATGCGATTTCTCTTCATTTGAGTGGCTATCATGGGAGATCTTAGGCTAGAATTGTGCAAAGATGATGCCAAGCTAAGGAGCTCACCGCCCAAGACCTCATGGCAGAAAAACTTAATCTCCATAATCTCTTTGCGCAAATCTAGATGACTACAGATTTTCAATGACAACGACAATACTACATTACTTTCAATCACTTGGAAAATATGCCGCATAAACATACACGTAAAGGCGGGGATGATAAATCTACGTACGAGTTCTCCAATTAAAATGATTTATCACATTCAATTACTAACCCAATGTTTCAATAGTATAAACCTACCACCCACTACTATCGCAAAACCTCTACCTGTTTCTAAATCCAGCAATGCCAACGGAATCTTTACCAGCGAACTAAATCCTACGCGCAAAAACAAGAAGAGAAAGAGAAATACCAATGCGGACGATGACACACCAAAAGCATTTGCAAGGCTCATGGCCTTTAAATCCGGACAGAAATTACCCAAAGGATTAGATGATGGACTGAGAAAACCAAAAGCCAAAAAGGCGAAGAATAACGACGACGATTCGGAGAAGAAGAATGTATCAACACCAAAGAAAGAAGAGCCAGCCATGGAAACTCCCAAAATTAGACCTGGAGAAAAGATGTCGGAGTTTTCAGCAAGAGTTGATGCGGCATTACCTGTTGGAGGATTGATTCATAAAAGCGCCAAAGGTGGTAAAGATCCATTAGGTCTCAAGCAGGGACGTACCAAGACGGAGAAGAAGATGCATCGAATGTATGATGAATGGAGAGAAGAAGAGAGAAAGATTCAAGAGAAACGACAAGAAGCAGCAGAATTGAGGGAGGAGGATGATATGGAGATGGATGGAGAAGGGCAAATGCAGTGGAAGTCCGACATAAACACAGATGGAAAGACAGGCAAGAATAAAAAGAAGAAGAAGAAGGTTCTGGGAGAGATTGATGATGGGAATGATGATCCTTGGGCAATAATCGCGAAGAATAGAGGTGAGGTGAAGGCTGGGTTGAATGATGTGGTACAGGCTCCGCCAACTTTCACCAAAGTTCCTAAAGCTAAGTTTAAGGAGCTTCATGGAGCCAAGGTAGAAGTCTCAGATGTACCCAAAGCAGCCGGAAGTTTAAGAAGAAGAGAAGAGTTGGGTGAGGAGAGGAAGAATATCGTTGAATCATATAGACAAATGATGAAGGATCACAAGGACAAAGTCAAGTCACAATAATATACTTGAATGGAACACTTCCAATTTACATCAAGATAATAAGAAATACGAACCCTTTTAATCTACTCGTTGAGAAACTTATTAGTGATATTGAATGACCCCCGAATACTTTCATTTTATCAAACCAAGTAATTTTCATCAGCCTTGCTCGTCATTATTGGGTTTCAATTCCAATTAATCTGTTCCCTTCCAGGTCATAGCCTTATCAAGATTCACTTTGACCAATCATTGATTTGACTAGTCCATGCACCAAGGCTACCAAAAACCCCGCAATACCATACCCGCTTAAAATTTTAAGCTTCAAAGTCTTCATCGCAGATTTATCAATTGTCTTTCAATTCACATGTCGCAAAAATATAAACATTGTACAGATACAACTTCAACTTTTACAACCTCAATATTTGATAAATTTCTATTGCTTCTATCAATTGTATTCGCGTTCAATTCATAAGACAATGCGAGTTGATAAATTTTCACAATGCCCAAAGGAAAAGAGGAAGTAATGGATTGGTTTTATCAATTCGTGAAGAGCTTAGGAGAGCAGGGTGAGTCAAATTTTATATTCAAAATCTTTTCAGCCTTGTCAAAATTTATTCCATTAATGCTTCTATTGGATGTTGTGTGACTGGGGTCATCGATATTCACGGCTTCCTTCATGAGCAGACTTGTTTCAACAAAAATGTTACGATGGTCCAGTGGTCTGTAGTCGCATTTGAGAGAGCGGGGCACTCTTTTTCATCATTTTTTTGGAGTTTCTCGCGAATGTGATGTGATAGTCCATCACGTGTGATCGACCTCGACCACGAAGATCACCCGCCTCTGTCAATCATAGGGAGAGAGACTTCGCAAGGTTGAGATCACAACTGATGGAAATTTTCTAGGAATCGCTATACAAAGTCTTTCTGAGAAGTTTGATGAAAATTTCAGGGAAGAAATTGTTGCCAATGAGCAAATCAGAGATGAGGTCTGGCAAGATTTTATCAAGCGGGATGACGTTAGGATAGACGGTTCTGAAGAGGAGGTTGGTGTAATGAAGAGTTTGGAGTTAAGTGATACAGTCGCTCTAGGCTATGGTGTCAGAAAGGTTGTGGTCCGAGGAGAGCCGATTGATGTTGAGATGATTGATACCGTCTTGGAGGAAGCCAGCGAGAAGGATTCGGCAAAGAGGATAGCGAGTAGCGACGAAAGGCCTACTACCTCAATAGCTCTAATCGACCCTTCCAGACCAGTCATTCTAGATAGAACAACGCCGACACAGCGAGAACGAGAACCAATCGTGCAACTTACCACTGTCAGTAATGATTCATCAACAAAAGCAGTTCCTGGCTCAGTCATTCCGGATGTGACAACTCCGATGCAACAATCACCAGAACCACAAGAACAATTGGATTTAATCCCGAACGGATCATTTACAAAGGCAGCACCTTCCTCTGAGCCGATGTCTGGTAATAAGAAGTCTTACAAGATTGCAGATGATCCACGAGGTACGCAAGGTTCGCAAAGAAGATTGCAAAGTCTTTTGAATGCAGCACGCGCCGAGGCTGACGGGTTTCACACTCCTAAAATTGCCCCTCTTTCAAATAATAATGAACCGAAGGTTGCCGAAAGTAATGGACATCCTCCGGCCAAAAGTACCCATACGCCAACACCTGAGATCGATAATTCGCCAGAGATCAATGCAGATACTATCGTCGTAGACTCTAATATTGTACGTCCAGATGCGTCAGAACAAGCCTCAAATACTGCCGCCACAACCAGCGATAAGCAACGCGATGCAGTACACATAAGTATCCCAAAACATCCAATAAAAATACATTCGTCAAAAAATGGTCAATCTGCACCTATAGTTGGATATCAATACCATTCTCCACAATCAAGCAACGCCCCTAGTAAAGGTGTCCAACAGACATCTCCAATTGAGGATGCTGCAGATGACATTGATTATTTTGCGCGGGAAGTAACTCGTCATGGACCTGTACCGGGACAACGGAAGCGTGGCCGTCCGAAAGGCACAGCTCGTCAAGCCACCCCTAGCGGTTCAGCAATAGAAATGGGTTCTCCGAAGGATCCTGCATCTATGAGCTTCTCGTCACTTGCTGAGCTGGAATCATTCTCAACTCCAAAACTTGCGCCCAAAAAACGTGGTCGTCCTAAAGGATCTACAGTCAAACGCCAAGAAATTTCTAGTGAGTCGCGCCCAGAGATAATCTCTGAAGATACAGCCGACACAGGACTTCAAATCTCAGAATCGGGACTCCGTACATCTCGTAGACAACCAAAGCCCAGAAAATTCTTTACTCCCACTCAAACAGCATCACCAGAACCTGAGCCTGCGGTCGTCGAGAATTCTGGAAAATCTGAGGCTTCTCCTACATCGTCAAAATCTAAGCCCCACAGAAGGCACCGTGAACCAATTTTCACCTCATATGAGGATCTGTTAAGGGAAGAAGATGACAAGAAGCGCAAAGCTGGAATCGATGGCGTATATATAAATCCTCTTGATTCTAAAGAAGGAAGATGGCTGGCTCGAAAAAAGACGTTTGTTGTGTTGATAAAATCCGCAAAACTTCGTGACCCTGATTTATTGGAGAATAGAAAGGGAACATGGATTGAGGTACTTGCTGAGAGAAGAAAAGCTTTGCAATCTATAGCTGAGTCGGAAGCTGCAAAGATTGTCGCTGCCACTGAAGAGGAAAAGCCTAAGAAAAGAAAGAGAGATGAGAAATCTGAAACAGAGAATTCAAAGCGCCCAAGGACATCAGACACCGAACCACAAAAGCCAATGGAATTACTTGGTGCTGAAATTGAAAAATCCTTAGATGCGCCCATTGCTGGACCTGAAATTCCCCCAGAGGCGCCTCGTGCTGTAACAGCAAAGCCATCAGAAGCTTCCATTATTGAGACTGAAAAGGCTGCAGATATTCCGATAATTAGGCCTACAAAGCCACTGGAAAGACCCAATCTCAATTCTGTCTCTTTCCCATCAAATGAGGAACTGGCACTGGAGTTCGAAAGGTTCAAGGCTCTGTCAGCTGCAAAGCCATCATCAACTTCCGACACACACCCCGACTCTTTCCCGTCAAACGAAGAACTAGCACTAGAATTTGAAAAGTTCAATAGTGAATTTTCTCGCCAGGCTGACTCAATTCAGACCGAAGGTCGTTCAGCTTCTATGCAGCAGTCACAACCAAAACGATGGAATGGATCATTAGAAACACATCCGTCACACGCAACTATGAGAAATTCTCTGCCACCAGCATCGAATCTCAACTCTCATATTTCACCGTACAGAGAGCAGTCTGAATATGAGCAAGTTGCTGGTCGCCATTATCAACAACCACACCGTGGCAATGTACCAGCTATATTTACACCATCTCCAACCGACAGGTACAAATCTCTGTATGAAGACAGTCGACAGGCTACACCTAAATTCCCAGCCCCGAACTCTTGGCTAGCTAGAAATCCGGCTCATATTCATACCCCGGAGCGTCAAAGTCCTATGCATCAAAGTCCTATTCAACAAAGCCAAGACCGTCAAGACCCAATGCAAGATTCATGGCCTGCAGGATTTTTACCCCCATCACCTCCTAAGCCGCCTCAGACACGGCCTAAGATTCAATGGCCGGCAGGTTTCCTAGCTCCAAATGCTCTACCATCGGAAGCCTCTCCGTTTAGTCCGATGAGCACAGACTCAATCCAGCAATCAAGTCCTGCTTCTGTCTCTCATAGTTTAAATCCATCTACATCGTCTCATACATCGCAAGAAAATCTTACCAACGGTCTAGCTCCATTTGGTAGTCCCAGGTCAACAAATCACCCCCATGTATTTCAACCTGGCTCTGTTTCGCCCGTTCCATATAATTCATCTCCATATTCTACAACTACCGTTTCTGCAAAGATTCAACAACCACAGAGTCTTGTGGGAAGAAAAGACAGTTTGGGACCAATGCAAGTATCTTCGCCTCTCAGTCAGCAATTCGGTCCAATAGACTCTTCGTTATCTAAACAACATGCGATAATTACCGACAGCCATGCACACCCAGCCCGACCAGAAATTGAGGGAAAGGCTCTCACTCAGTCCCCAACACTTTTACCACACTCATCTCCCTCTAACAACAGTCATGCACACCCATATAGACCCGAGATTGAACAGCACGCTCAAGTTCAGGCAATATCTCAAACACAAGTACAAACCTCTTCTTCTTCTGTTCAAGATTCCGCATTAATGCAATCTCTGGAGGAGTCTCAACCTGATCATGCATCTTATCAAAACCAGTCTCCCGAAACTGTAGAAGCTCAGTCCAAGCTCACTTCGGTGGAGCCCATTCCAATTCAATCCCACAGATCACCGTCTATTCAGCCCGGTTCCGAGCCAGCTCCAGAATTGAAGCAACGGAAGAAATCGATACCCAACATTGAAAAGATACCAAGCCCCCAGATCTCAGCGGGGGTGAGTTCTATATTGCCAGAATCCTCAACATCTATCGCCGAGTCAACCGGAACAGTACCACCAGCAGCCAACCCCGATGATCTTGAAGGATTCGAAAAGGCCGATGCTATTCCATTTGAATCAATATTTGCTCGCATGTCTTCGATTTACAATTCTGTGGTGGGGAATCTAATCTTATCTTCTGATAAAACAACATTAAAATTCTGGCCAATGGCTGAAGGCATGATTGATCCTACTTGGACAATGCAAGTTTTTAAAATGGCGGAAAACCCAATCGTGTCTATGCCGGGTTCGAATCCGATGGAGTTACGCCTGAAAGAGAAGATGGATGATGATTCTATTACTGCTCATCGATTTTTGATTGCTCGCACCAAAGAAGCTCACAAGTCTGCAAATGAAATGAGAGCAAATTTGGTGACTGCTCGAATTTTTGTACAAATGGCCAATCCTCAGATAATTCAGGCAGAAGATCCAGAAGTGATCGCTCTTAAGCCCTGGAAATGTGAAAAATGTGGCTCCAGGTTCAAGAATAAAGAAGGTATCAAATATCATCTTTCTAAATCACAAACGACTTGCAATCCAAACTGGAAGGCTCCGTCTACCAAGCCACGCCAACACGGCAAACCACAAAAGGAGACGCCGAAAAAGGCGAAAGTGACAAAGGCAAAAAGTAAATCTGTTGCTTCCCCAGAGAAAGAAGTCCAACCTGAACCGTCAGATCAATCCGAGTCTGAATCTGAACACGGCGATTCGGATGACTCCGTTTTTGAATGGGCTGCTAAAGTTGCTGGGTTGAAAAAATCTCCAAACAAAAGTAGAGGAGATCGAGGGGATCCGGTCATTGGTAGAAATGGAAAAGTCTACAAATCTCTGGGAGGGGAACGACCAGCACTTTTGGAAATTGCTGAAATTGTCAAGCAGAAACCATCGCTCGTTGAAGAACTTGCCAAAATCCCGTCATTACCTCAAACTCCAGAACAACCACTTCCAAAATCAGTATCACCATTGTCGAAAGAGAAGGTTGTTAAAGATATCATTCTTTGTCTTCTTCGGGCTAACAACAATGCTTTACCGGGAGAGCGTGGCCTTTGGTTTGCATTTGTTGCATGTTGGCTCAAATATTATCATAATTCTAGGGTGCTTCCGGAACACAAGTTATTTGTGAGAGCTCTTGATGAGTTACTTGAGGACGGAGCACTTTCAAAGATCACATTTGACTTTGCAGGTGCTAGGAGCAGAACTATAACTAGGAGCATTTTATTTGATCCAAAAGCGGTTACTCCATCCTCAGCTGATATTACCAAAATGCAAGATGATACAAAAGCAAAGCATCCTGATTTTTACATTCCAGTTGGGTTTTCTCCGCCAGGTGTCATTTTGGAGATTTTGAATTCTATTGGAAAGCTTCCTCCTTTGGCACCGAAGGTTATAGAAACGCAACTTAATGATGTACTGGGATCTGATGGGGAGCCAGGCAGGCGCGATTCTTCAGATGATGAGTTCAAACCTGAGGCTCACGCATTGGATGCCGAGGATGACCTTGAAGATGATTCAATGGACCTCGATGTAGATTCCGATGGCGTTGGAAGCGAGTTTTCACCCTATCCGGGATCTACCCCCACGCGAGAGTCGCAATTTCATCCATTGTACCAACAGGTTCCGGCAAATGTCAATGGTAGTCAATCAATAAAACCTCGTATGAGACGTCCTGCTCACACTTCCAATCTCGAAGAACTAGAAAGAAGAAAGGGTACAACTGCTTCACAGGAACATACGTGGTCATCACAATCAACAATGTTACAAAACTCGGCGAATAGCGCATGGGATACACCTGCCAAACCAAAGAGAGCTTACAAGATAAGAGAGCGTCTTCCGGAGCCAGCTACATTCATACAAGGTGATTCTGGTTCTTGGTCTGTGAGACCGTTTGGACATGGTGTAAATCCCATATTTGCTAGACCAAATAAGATTACTGTTGGAAACCCCCAAGGCGAACATTATCTTCAGCAGCGGGAAGATAGTCATCGACCAGTTATTCATCCTAACAAACCAATCATGCGTCCTTCCGTTCCATCAAAGTTCTTTCTCAACAAGAATATTCGGGGAGATCTTGTTGACCGACCAGATGGTCAAGTGGAGATTTCTAAGACTACTGGACAGCCAAAACGAAATTATACATATCACACCAGATCACAAAAGAATCCTGATATATCAAGACATACTGGTCTTGCAAAGCGAGCTTATAGATCATTAACCCCAGATCCCATGGACTTGACGGAAGCTAGTATTAGTGGCTTGACTGAACTCGATATTTTGAATCACTATGAAGCTAAACCACTAGAAAAGGAAATTGGTCGCCAGAACAATCCTGGTCTGGATTCCATACCAGCTATCCCTGCGACACCGGGTCTATCCCATTTGTTTTTCGACGAATCTGCTGGACTATGGAATCTTGCTCATCCATTTGTAGCTTGCACCGATGCCGAAAAGCTGAAGATGCAATGGCTTGATCGTACTGCTTTTACAATGGAAACCATACCTTACTCAGCTCTCGAAGACAATGATGATCTACCACCAGAGCAAGACACCATTGTTGGGGCCAAACGAAAGAGACAACAGAAAAAAGAGCCACATGTAGGTGTACGTAAAGGCCTGAAAAACAAATGGGTAATGCCTAGACGTCTCACATCTGCGCCGGATGATCTTCTTGGTGTTCACAGAGATGTTCGATACGCCGCAGAATTACTCGGTACTCAAATGGTCAATTATGACATGAATATTCGCAGAAAGAGACAAAGATTCAAGGAGCAAGGTTTAGCTGTTGATGAAGAAGCGAGGTTGACCATGGGTATTGTTATCATTCGAGCAATGCTTGGAGGATTAGAAATGAACATTGATTGGGTTATTCTTGGAACGGTCTTTAAAGATTATTCCCTGAATTTTCTGAGGAAATGGTGGCAGGTTGTTTGGGCTAAGAAAAAGCCAATGGTCGATAAATTGACAAAAGACTTCCAGGAAGCTTTCATCAAGGGATATCGAAAAGGTCAGGTTCAATCGATCGATTATGATCATATTGTCGACTATGATTTCAACGCTTTAATCGATTGGGCTATGTCAAAGATCAATACTCCCACACAAGAAAAAAAAGTCTTTGACCTCCCAAATTCATTCCCGGAACTCAAGAAAAAATATGCACTAGTCCCAGAAACCCGAAGTAATTACTGGTCCGAACAGTACTATTACACTCTTGCTGCGGTTTACCAAAGAATGAATCTTGTCAATTCTGTACCCTTTTCAAATCCATTGAAACCAGATGCTCTCAATTATGAGATAACCGACTATGCACTTGCAAAATCTTGGTGTAGGGCCGCAGCTGTTACACCAGATCATTTATGGGATAGCAAAGCAGCAAACAAATTGCTCAATCGTCTTCCAAGTGCTATCATCATTGAAGCTAGAGAGGATTTGTTGAAGAACAAGATAATTACCAAAAATAAACGCCTTCGTACTAATGGTCGAGTTTACAATCTTCCAGATGCTTTCAACGCCGTTTTCGTTCGTACGGGAAAGATCATCTTCGAGAAACAATACCGAGAGGCTTATCTATTCAAGTGTGAATTGGATCAAAAGTTTCGAAATGGGGAGTCTATTGTGAACATACCTTGGGGTGTGAATGAAGGCGCCGTGTTGGCTATTACGAATCTACAAGCTAATGGGTGTATTCACATTCAAAAAAGTAACATCAGAGCGAACAAATTTGGTCTCACCGAAGGCGGGTACGAAACAAGACTTATTGATAAAGCGAAATATCGTTTTCAAATGGATATCGCGCCCACTTCAAGTTATGTTTACAACCACGCAATACCTAACCTTGACGCCATGATTTCGGAACCTCCATTTGTTGGGGCAAGAGGTGCGCTTCCGGTTTGGAGAAGTATAACGGGAGAAGTAATTGAGGGAATGTGGAGAAAAGTGCTCTTAGGAGTTACCGGTGCATTCGTTCTACGAAGTAGTATTGACATTGAGGGATTGGAAAGAGTGTTCGCACCGAGTCTCGACGCATGGGAAATCAAACAATTGATTGATTGGGGAGTTGAAAAGGGTGTTTGGCAAAAATGTGATTATGAAGGGTTGGGAGCAACTGCTAGAGAGGCACAAGATATGGAAGGTTGGGAGGTAGGTGATTGGTGGTGGATGATTGTGGGGAAATATTTGGTGGAGAGTGATCAATGATGGAGCTGAAGTAGTAGATTTTGAAATCGTTTGGAGTTATGGTGGAATTCTGGGGTATAGGGCGCGAAAGGAAAACATAAAGATGCACTATACTGTAATCATTATATGGTATGTAGCTTTTGGGGAGGGGTGGATGAAAGAGCAAGTATAATTTTACTACTGGCGCATAATACTTTGAAAGCACACACTTCGTGCTAGATCAGCTTCGTTATTACTCAACGGAATATAATTATAGAAACAATCAACTTGCCCCAAGTATTTTGGTAGTGATCATAGATTGTACCTCAATCTAAATCTCGATGAGTTTTCTATCTCCATTTAAGCCAGAGACACATTTATCTCATGTTCAACGTTGACAATACACTGTCGTTCTCCAGAGTCCATATATATGACCTTCGTTAAGACCACATCACCCTGAACACATTCCATACAACCACTCTTGCAATTGTTTGCAGAAGCAAGTGTTTGAATACTTTCGTAACATCTAATCGGTGCCGTTGCGCCTCGTAATAAAGAGGTTGTAGATAAGAGAGCTAAGGCTGCCGTTGATGGTGCTGGGGTAATGGGGAAAAAAGAGTGGAGGCCTCTGTTGATCATTTTGCGGGGTGAAGGACTGAGTTTAGATTGGTAGGAATGGTGAGATAAGTGGGTAATTTGGATGGTTAGAGTGATGAGTATCCATTTGTAGATGTACATCTTGGAATGGTGGAGTGTGGAGATGGATGGATGTAAATAGGTAAGCCCTAGTAGAGTGTAGTGGATTTGGAGAGTATGATCAGTGTCGTTGGAAGATGTTGTTTGGTAGGAAACTAGGAATGTTTGATCACTTCTCTTGCATTAAAAATTGGTATTTGGAAACTTTTAATAATTATGTATCAGATGTTAAGGGACCTGGTGGACGGGTGAAATTGAGTTTAGCCTTCAAAATACGTCGCTGTAGGTAGGCATTGCGACCGAGAAGCCTAAAGCGCCCTGTAATGTAACACTAACTCACGGCTAAAGCCTGAGATATTTTAAAAGCTTGGACAGTATGATATCACGTGCAAGATTGAGACAGAGTTAGTTGCTTGGCAAATATCATGCTCATCTTCATTTCTTTCTCAAAGATCACATCACACTCATAGGTTATCGATTTCTCATCATCGTCTCTTTATTTTTCAATTACCTCATATTTGTAGATAGCATGTCAATTACAAGCACCCTCTTCCGCCAATCAATCAATCATATGCAAACTCCGTTGGAACGACTTGTACTTCATCGATATCGTCCCCCTCAAGTTCCAAATTCTTCTTTTCCTCCGATTGCACCTCCGATTGTACCTCTGATTGTACCTCTGATTGAACTTCCGCACCATTCGACTTATCTTGTTGTTGCGGCCTCCGCAAACGGTCACAAAACCGCCACAAAGAGCTACCATAGCCGCCTTCATTCCCAAGACTCGAGCCTTTTTCTTGCACCTTATTCACAGGAGAACTCCAATCATTTGACTTGTCCGCGCTCTGATTTGCTCGTGCGAGTGGCTGGTCACTCTCCGTGTCATTTCGTTCATTGGCCGAAAACTCGATGATTTTCTCGATTTTTGTTTCAGCAGTCATATCGTCGTGAACGTCGGCATCCTCCTCCATGACTCTATCCTCCTCGGCTTTGTGCTTCAGGAGGGTATCTTTATTCTCGACTTCAATTTCAATCTCGTCTTTAACCATATCAGTGTTGTTGACATAGTCTTCAATATGCTGCTTCGTAGTGACATCTACCCCCTCAGGTTCCTGTGCTTCATGATATGCAACATCATCGACGTCAATGATCTTCTCACTTTCTGCTTCTGGAGTCTGGTATATCTTGACTACAACACATGTGAAATCTTCGCAAAGTTTCTTGAAAATATCCGCAATGCTTTCGTTGCTCGCTACTTCCATGGGTTCATTTGTGGTGACTGTAATCCAAGCGGTATACTTTTCGCACATTTCCCTGATGATGTTTTTAATGGTTCCGCTCATTGCTTCAGCTGTTCCTGTACCGTTAATGATTTCGTTTTCGTCTGTCTTGTCCCCAACGAAGCCATCATCCGTGGCTTCTCTGCCATCGTTATTGTCCAATTTTACATCCTCTTCGTCATCAACATCATGACTTTCATAGTTCTCGTTTTCTTCTGTTTGGTCGTCATCATTCAGATCAACTCCAATACTACCATCATACAAGTTAATCTCACCACCATCATGTTTGCCCACCTCGGTACTCTCTCCCTCAGCGGCATTGATACTCTGGGGTTCTTCTGCAATAGAATTTTCAGGAGTATTCACTTCAGGACTCCTGTGTCCATCTGCATCTTCATTCGCAGCCTCTTCATCCTCAGTGGTTGCCAAAAACAATTGGCTTGCGCGTCTTTCAGGTATTAGTCTGGGGCTTTCGAATAAAATGTTTGAGGTGTCGTAACCATCTGCAATAATCCAGTGATCCGGAGATTGAGGCTCCAAAGTTTCCTGATTTAGGTCGATTGTGGAAGAACAAGTAGTGCTTGGAATTTCGGATTCGGCTTCGTTTTTCTGTCCACATAAGCCAGGGGCTGCGTCTTCTTTTGTCTCAAAATTATTTGAATCCATTTCGATTAGATCGTCAAGTTCCATGATTGTCTGCGAATTAGATCGATGTCGAGAATCTTCAGACCCAACCATATCCCCTTCGCCATGCTCTATTTTCTCCCACGCGTGTTTGCTTTCTGAGGTCATTAGTCCTTCACCTTCTGTCTCTTCTGAAGCGGAGTCAATTTCCTCGCTGCTACTCCTATTTCTTTTAGGTAAAAGGTTGATATTGTCTGTTTCAATTGTAGGAAAGAGACACGTGACTGATCCTGACGATCCTGGTTCTTCTCCTTCTTCTTGCTCGAAATCGACGCTGTTGGGTATCTCACTAATTGAATATGTTCGAGATTTTGTGATGTGAGGATGATCTGCCTCTCCATTACTCAAACTTTCCAAGGCTTTTGCGGAGGACAAATCAATGTCGTTCTTCTCGACATCATTATCCTCGACATCATCCTCCTCGACATCATCCCCGACATCATCATCCTCGGCATCATTCCCCTCGATATCATCCTTCTCACATATACCCTCTTCAGTGACCATGTTCGATTTAGTCTCTCGTTTTGAAGCAGGAATTGCTGCTTGTTGTGGCTTCACATGATCGCCCGTGCTAGACGTAAAATCTTCAATTTCTTCGTTATGATTCTTACTGGCGTGTTCTTTCAAAGCAGCTATCGTTGGCCAATCCGTTCGACATGCTTTGCATCGCCTACAAGTCCCTTGAAAGAATGTTAGTACAATCTCTCAAGTAATCATCTTAGCTTACCATTTCTCAGGTGCGCACTCAAACCTTGATTATTTTCAAAGTTTCTCTCGCATATTTTGCACATATGCTCCGATGATATATCAGAGAGTTGTAAAGGAAGCTGTGGGATATTCCTCATCGGTTCGGATATCTTGTCAATTGTAATACTATTGTTGTAAGCCACCTCCAATGTACCAGGCTCTTCTGGTTGAAAGGCCTCCTGCTCTAGGTTTTGACGATCAGTCCGAGACCTCCCAGCGAGTCTACTTGAATCTCTGCTATGCGATAACATAATTTCGAGATCATGTGCTCGATTAATACTGATATATAGGTTCTTCCGATAGTCGCGAATCCAGCCGTCAGTTACAGAGGATAAGAAATTCCGCGTTTGGACGAGTGCACCAACCCTTTCATCCTGGGCCACCAATGATTTTGATTTGTATGCGCCAATGGAAAGTCGCAGCCAAAAACCTTCAGGAGCTTCCGATTCATCAAATGACTTGTTGGTGTATATCTCATTCAGAAGAAATTCGAAGGTATAGGTATCATCCGTGATTATAGAGTCACTCTTCAACTCCAAGGCAATCCGAAAAAGCTTTTCAAAGTGGTACTGTCTCTCTTTCCAGTATTCAAAGTCTTCACCCCACGTGTGAAAGGGGGAATTCTCTACCACCTCTTCAAGACTTTTGCCGAAAATAAGGCTTAATGTCCTTGACAACCGACATGAAAGCTGCCTGGCGGTACGAATCAATTCTTCCTTAAAGTATGTTTTTTTCATGTGTTCCTTGAACGCCCCGAAATCGTAACATCGCAGTTCATCCCATCCGCCTGTTATTCTTGAATTAGTATTCTAGATGATCACAATAAACCCAAAGCTAGAAGTATAGGATATGATGCTGTCCACAAATATGATCAGAGAACGAAAAACATCGACGAAAGTGCTCACCTTGATTAAAAGCAATGCTGCGATATGCTTCAATCAGACTCAAAGATCCTAACTCTACCCGCGGAAAATCCGTTAGGAAAACCCAATCTCTCAATGCAGTTATGGTTAAGAGGCTGAGCACCCCAAATGAACCGATTCTTAAGGCCAGCCTCTTTAATCGAAGCCTGCCGTCGATGGATCCTTCGGGAGAAGCGAAAGCAGAATTTACCAAGTGGTCCAAGTCTCCGCCGAACCATTCTTTTGAACTCAGTCTACTTGAGAAGTCTTGTATTTGAGTCATTGTCTCTAACTCCAGACGAATTTCCTTCATGGCATTAACAACTTGTTGACTTGGGAGGTACTTTACTTGTGCCTCTTTGATACTTGATACCTCGAACTGTCGGTGAATCATATCAGTCAATTTCCAGATTTCTCTGTTCTTTTGGCCAATCATATCTGCCAATGGATTTCTTCCTGCATTGCTGACATCGATAACAGCTGATTCCAGACTCGAATTCTTGGCTTCTAGTTCTAGATATGTTTTTTCAAGCTTTTCAATTCTCTCGTGGAGTTCCCGAAGGTCGCAATCCCAGTATTCGCGAATAGCAATTATTTCTGCTTCCTTCTCCTTCAAGCGTTTCTTGTAGATTTCTTGACTTTTTGATATAACTTCGTCAATATGTTTTTGAGTTGGTTCTGTAACTTTGTCGTCACCCTCTCCATCAACGGAGGGGGTTTTGGAAAGATGAGAGATTTCTGGTTGAACGTTTGATAGTTTTGTTTTGGTGGGCAACCTGCCGTTCAGCGGTTGAATCGTCGGAATTTTTAGTGTAGACGTAAGCTGAGGCCTTTGAAGTTCAAGCTTTCTTCGCTGCTTTTGAGGTGGAATAGACTTAGTGTTCTATTTCGAGAGTGTGTCAGTTGAATCGAACTGCTGGTAGGAAGAATTCACGTTCCAGATCAAGTGAAGCAAAATTATGCCTACCTGTTCTACACATCTCTTTTTATTTGAGTACTCCCCATCCTCTGGCGGCGAAACTCTCTTTCGAACGTTGCTTGATGAATATGCTGGCTTTTTCACAGGAGGCGAGCTTCGAGGGGGTGGTTGTACTTTTAGTTGACTCGGCTTATTCTTGGATGTGACCTTCATCAACTTTTGGATTCTTTCTGGGCTGTACTCTTTTTCATATTCGCGTAAAGCCTTTCTGATTTTCGGGGTCATTTCTTTCGGAGGGTACCGCAAACCTTGAGATCCGGTCTCAATAATTCCAATATGAGGCACGAGTTCGTCATGCTGAATTCTACGTTTTTCATTTGGCTTGCGGCATCTCCACTCAGTATAGCGGAGGTGGCTACATACAGCGGATCTTGAACGAGAAATCTCAGTCTTTTCTTCCAAATGTCGTTCGATTGTTGCCAAATAATCTATTTTGTGTTTATTGCAAAAGTCGAGCCAAGCAAAGAGAACCACATCATGATCGAGTGGCCATGAACCCATCTTTACTGAATGATTCTTTTGATTGATTAAAAATGGACACAAATACCACGCAGATGTTTCCAATATAATTTGCGATTCAATATGTAGAGATAGTTGACTTTCCAGCACAAATTGAGATTACCGTTTGCTTTTCTACGGTGATCACTAAATGCTATTCAAACATCCGACTACCGTAAATGCAAACGGTGTTCCGGCTTCTTGAATTGCGTGAAGAATCTTGGTAGCTTGCTGCCTAAGAATCCTAGATAGATGTTACTTCCCGTCGGTTGCCATCCGTGAAAAGAAAAAATGCATCTTGCCGAGATGCTGGTCAGAATATGTTGATTTGTCATATTAATTCTCATGCGTTTGGTTCTATCCACTTGACATGTTCAAAATGAACCAAGTCATTAATGATCAACATACCTATTTGGATCTTGCCGCAAAACTTCAAATATTCATTTTAAAATACGTTTTTTCCGTCCAATCTCCCAAATTCATTTCGCCCCACAAGCACCATTATTCTCTCCCTCTTAACCCGTGATTCGAGCCCAAATTCAGTCTACCACAAACAACGTCAAATAATGAGCATGAGTGCACGACGCATTACACCTAGCGCAAGATCCTCTCTGGGAGAGCGAGAGTTCAATTCGAGCATAGCTGGGAAAAATTCTAAGAATTTCACAACCGAAAAAAAGTTTGTCATTGGCGTGGACTTTGGAACCACGTTCACCTCCGTATCCTATTTCTTTCACCCTATCAATGAACGGCATCCTCGAGCTTTTCCAGAACAGCTTTTGAGCATTAAAAACTGGCCAGATGATTTGAGTAGTGGTGATGCTGGTGGAACTCGCCCTCAAGTACCTTCCGAGATAGTAAGTCAGTTCATAGCTACTTCAGATTGCATCCGAAATACCTGAGAGTTACTAATAAGATTTACAGTGGTATTCACCAATTCCTTTGTCTAGGGAGGCGCCCCAAGATACCGACGATCAGGATGGAACATTGGATGAATTCGTATATGCTGACAAAAGTCACCCTTTGACTTTCGTGGAAAACGCAAATCCCGAGTCGAGTGGAGACGAGTCCTCGGAGTTTCTCTGGGGTTACCAGGTGCATCATCAGCAGTACAGAGAAAATATCTCCCGGAATACTGGGACTAGAGTCAAGAGATCCAAGTTACACCTGGTTCCTACAGCTTACACACATGACGATCGTGTTGAGCTACTTCGTAGTATGGAGATTCTGATCGATAACGGAATTATTCGCAAACATGGTTCGAAAGATGAACCTGATGCCAGGAATGTCCTCGATATATTTACAGACTTTCTGGTCAAAGTTCTCAATCATACCAAAGAGCAGCTCATTCAACTCCACAACTTTTCTAGTCAGTCTGTCGTCGAGTTTTCTTTGACTGTACCAACGATCTGGAGTCCTAATGCGTCTCGAATTCTTCAAACTGCACTACAAACCGCCGCAAGACTTGTCAAATTCGGAAACATTTCAACGAAGAAAGTTGTCATACCATACATTGTGTCGGAACCAGAAGCGGCTGCAATTTATATGCTAGCAGGAAATTCCTCAGTGCATGTAAGCTTATTCATTTATGTATAACGTTTAATCTAGAGAATTGAAGACTAACACACTCTATGTAGCCCAGAGAAACTTTCATTATAGCAGATTGTGGGGGTGGCACTGTCGACATTGTCACATATGAGATTGGCACAGAGCATCCTCTAAGATTGAGCGAGGAAAAGGTTACACCAGGAGGTAGGTCAAAGGCTTGCACAACAATACTAAGCATGCTGATTTAAATAGGTGACAATTGTGGAAGTAGTTATCTCAACGAGAACTGGAAAAATATGCTTCTCGACAAATTAAAAGACGAAAGTTATCTACTCGATATGTGGCCGGCTGGCGAATCCTTGGAATCAATTGTCAATCGTTTCATTCCGAACTTTGAGAATGATCATAAGAGACGCAAAGATATAACTTCTCTTTTCGGACTAAAAACTCGTCTCCATCTTCCTGGGCTGAAGGAAAACGCAGAGAAAAGATTCGATGATGGTCACATCGTTATCATAAAGTCTGTTCCACCCCGCATCAACTTCTTGATCGAAATGAAAACCTGCTAACGTAGCTTCGGTTACGGAAATAGACAAGATTGGGAAGAAGTATTCAATCCTCTTCTGGAGCGGGTAAAGAAGCTATTGCATGCCCAGTTATTCACTGCACTTGAAAAAGGTCTAAAAGTCAAGGTATTCGTTGAGGAGATTTCGGAACTCTACAAAATGGACTAACAGATGATCTAGAAAGTATTTTTGCTGGGAGGATTTGGAGCATCTCCGTCCCTGAGGTCTTATCTTCGAAACTACTTAAGAGAGATGTCAAATAAACCCGAGGTTGGTTATGATATTGAATTAATGACAGGGAACGATGCCTCTGGATATCCGTAAGTTCCATGAGTATTCTTTGAATGTTTACAACTAGTGATTGACTTAAATTACGGATAGAGTCACAGCGGTATCTTGTGGTGCCGTCCTAGCTGCCTTGAACAAGAACAACGGTCCAGCACGAATGGCTCAGTCTAGCTACGGAATATTCCGCAAAGAGCTTTATCAACCGACTGTACTAGGATTTGAGGCACATAGGAACTGCACTGCTAAAAACTGCTCAATTGACAATCAAGATTATCTCTATGTTGTGAACTATTTTGTTTTCAAAGTAAGCTGAGATTTGTCAACCCGGCACAAGGTGTTTAGCTAATTATCAAATAGGGCTCACTTATCCCACCTAGACATCGATTTGAGCCTTGGATATCAATTCACGCCTTTCCTGAGGATTCTACAACCTGGATCTGTGAGGAATTAATCTATGTCTCAGACAGAACGAAATATTCTCATTACCCATTGGAACACGAGAACAATAAGGGTCAGAATTTTATCCTATTTTTTTTACTTCAGTTTTCTTGCTACGATCTTCCATGGTTACAAAGCGGATCGTCGTAGACTACCATCTCCTTGATATCATCGTTTGAATTATTTACAGCGTTGCTAACAATTTTTTTAGATGCCCAAATAGCTGGTCGACTTGAATTTGACATGACTTTTCTCAAAACTCAAAGAAAGATACCTTTAGCAGAACGTCGTTATGGGAAAACAAAATTGGCCGAACCGCATTATTGTGTTGAGCTTGAGATCTCTGCAGAATTGAATGGCATGCTACTAGAATATTCTGCTAGATATCCACCTGGAGTTGGCGGAAAGATCATGAGTAGAGGACAAGTCTGTGTTTCCGCTGCGTTTGCACCTGGCTGTGCGTAAGGTGATTATTTTTCAAGAGTGCCTCAAATCTCTTTAGAATTCATGGTGTGTTTTTTACTCGGGCGTTGAATGAGATTCCACGCATTGCTAGGCACAGCAATAAGAAGGAGGAACTGATTTTTTTCTTGCGGCACCAACATTTTTTGTTGTTGTGCTAATTTAAGTCTGCAGAAGGAATGTGATTTTGGATATTCTGGGGACCTCAAAGGCTTTGGAACAACATTGGTATATGGTACTATCACTCTATACGAGTGATAAAATTGACAAATGTCAACTAAAACATGTTTTCTAATTTTGAAAGAATTTGGTGGATCACATCAGGCTCACCATTCTCGAGTGGTGTGTGTGTATTGGGGTGGGGATCTCTTGTATCACTAAAATCTTGGATATTGGCATCAAAACTTGACCCAGAAACCCTGGGCAGTATATTGCTTTGGTCCACCACACAGAACTCCAGGGTTGCGGACTTTAGATTTGCGTTATTTGGCTTGGCTTCATTTTGATGATTGAAATTTCTGACCTGTCAGCGAGTCGCCTAACAAATACTCTCTCAAGGGTTCCGACGTTGGAAACTTCATACAGATTTCTCTATTTTTACGGCAAAGTTTGCATATATGCTTCAAGAGCTGAGAAGTATCTCAACCCGAAAATGCTGTTATCGCTAGTAATTTTAGGCATGAAACTTGCTCCGTAGGTACAACATTCCTCCGCGAACAGGGTTTGAAGTGTTACTCCCTATGAAATCAAGACGAGATCCATCCCCTCCAGCTGGTTCTTTCTCATGGAAACATCACTATGAGTTTTACTACGGGTTGCGAACCCAAACAATGAATATTGCGATGAATACAGCCTTTGATCAGTCAGAAGTATAAAGAACAAACCCAAACAAGAG
Source organism: Botrytis tulipae (assembly GCA_004786125.1). Lineage (NCBI taxonomy): Eukaryota > Fungi > Ascomycota > Leotiomycetes > Helotiales > Sclerotiniaceae > Botrytis > Botrytis tulipae. Next base: position 38,879 of record PQXH01000131.1, read on the forward strand.
GAGTCTGTATCTCTTGTTGTTTTTTAGTCAAACAAGGTGATCACTAGTTGACTTAGTAGTCCTATACCTTTATCCAAAACTCTTGGGGCTTCAAAAATAGACCAGGTCGTTGGAGTCACTCAGAATCCTTATATTCACACATGAAAAAGTTAAATTAAAAAAAATTATGAAATTATATTCTTACCTGTCAGTACAACACAATGTCCAGCATCATAGCATACCTCATACATTACTCCTCAAACTCACCAAGTAACATAAATGCCAGCATTTATATTACATTTGGTAATCTCTCACCAGAAACTCTGGCCTGTTCCGGCAATGCTACAACCACAGCACCCCTCCCTACATTCGCACTCGTAACCCCGGATATATCTCCCATCTCAATATCTTCAAATCGAGCTGTTCTTGCATCTCTCTCCACTTTATTTCGTCTTCCTATCGATGTAGTAATTTCAACTCCTCTTTGAAACCAAGTTTTCATTTCTGTTCGACTGGGTATTTTTTTGTGGTTCTTGATTTTGAGAAAGATATAGCGGGGAACATAAATAAGAAAGAAGGAAAGGAAAATGAAGAAGAATGTCACGAGAGTGAAGACCGCGATACTATCGCCTTTGTTGGAGAGTCCCATTTTGTCGTGGTAAGATGGGGTGGTGGTGAAGTTGCTGTGAAGTTGCTATGAAGTTTTTGTTGTGAATTCTATCAAGTGATGTAGGATTTGGTGGGATAGAAAATTGAGAAGTAACTTGGAGGCGAAGAGGGGTTGGGGGTTTAAGATTACTTTATGGATTGAACTGAGGCATTGTTCTTATTTTCTCGCACAATCAAAGATATTTTGCTTTGTCTCTTTGTTTAAATGTTTTGTTTGAAGACACATCCTAAAAATAGTAATAAAGAAGTCTTTGAGTTTCGCTGTAGACCTGCTAACATCAAACATCTTCTATCGCGTAGATTGATTTCGATATTGCACTTGAATCTACCGAAGTACTCAATCTCTAAAACTTCCTCCCGATTCCGAGCATTCCTTGGAATTCCAGTGCAATATTTCCAGGAGTCCCCCTCCACACTCCTTTGATCCGATAAAATTCTGTCGCCGTTTCACACTCAGTTTGTTTTGAATCCTCAACCTGCGTCGCTTCTCATAAAATATTCCCCAGCATGAACTAGAGAGCTCGAAAGCTAGGTCAACATTCTTGCCCTCTCATCTCCTCATGTTCGTCGCTTTCCTACAATATTCTCTGATACTGAACACGTGATTATATCTGGACTTTACTCTCTTCGTATGTAGTACCAATAAACTTGCGCAGCGCATCTTCATTTAGATACATTCAGAGAGATCGAAAGTCTAGTCTGACAGGGCCTTGTACGTGCGAATCCTTCGGGATACCCTTCAAGTGGTTGTACTCTTGTAATTTGTCCTTTCTGAGTATGGGCTGTGGTATGAATGAGCCGTCGAGTAGACATCACTTCTATTTGAATCTCTCGGCTCTACATCCTACCCAGACCTCATGCATATGAACGCTTATGCCGTGACTCTGATTCTTCACGCTATGCAGCTGATATTCATTTATCAAAGAAATAGAATTTTCAGTGATATAAAACACTCGGTCCCTAGTCCTTAGTCCATCTTTGCTTCTTCGGTGAGAGTTTCCCCATTTCAGAATTTCTAACATGATCCTTTTTGGGGCCTTGCGTTTCCCATGTATGATACGTATTCGAGCTGTGTGGACTTTTCTCCGTATTTGAATATGACGCGGGTTCATATGACCATTCTATCGTTTGTGTTTTCATTATTTCCAACCTTTTCGAATCAAACGAAGAATCCGAAGTGCTAGAAGAACTCAAGGGTCTCGAGAATACATTCGAGGATGTGCTACAGTTTGAACTGTAACTTGGAGTTTGTGAATGATGGGATTTCTGAGATGATTTGTTTTCAGAAGGTGGTGCGATGTCAATGACCGAAGATAATTTTCTGAGTGGCATTGTATTGATACCCTTTCATTCCATATGAACAAAATGATGAAAACATTGAGCCAGGAGATTGAAACCTGTATACAAACATTTTAGAACTTGTCAATTATGTTTTGATAAAGGGTTAGGTGGGTTAGATGACCCAAGCGGGATGGTAGAAGGTCTGTTCGACGCTATAACGGGCACTAACATCTCCACGTGGCAACACTAACCAATGGACAAAGACCCTGCTGTGTCGTTTCGATTTTCTGGACTGGAAAGTTTAAATCTGCTCTTGGGATACAAGGAAAGAAATGATAATCTTTTGAACCAAGAATTTAGTTCATGACACACGTCCTTATAAAAACTTTTCCGACATCACATTACTGATAGATTTTCTATAGAGATATGGTCATCCTTTATACCCTGTCATACATCTGAATTTTCTAGTCTTCTATTGAAGAAGTAAATGCGACCTCTGGATTTCTTCTCTTCCTTTGAAAACTAGGCGCATTCCATGGTTTTCAGAGAATATCAAGAATGGTAAACAACCATGTCCTAAAAGCTATAAACCATGTGGTTTAGGTATTCGGAGCGATGTAGATTTATCGGAGAAATATTTCTAGCTTTGACTGTAGTGTTTGGACCCTTGAAACGTCCTGATGTCAGGTTATGATTCAATCCTAGTAGAATTCATTTTCGTTTTGATCTTGATGTTCTTAAAAGCATGCTACTACTGTAGGAAGACGATGTAATAATTGCCATGATAATTGATATTCAAGATCGACCATTTCATGTTGAAGTCAAAAATAAGTGTACCAATGGTAGTTCATCTGATTGTTGATCATAGAGTATGGCCATTTCATTTGGGCCGGTCACGGATCTCGGAAAATTATAAACTCCCGAATACTAGCAAAAACTAGAAAAAGGTAGGACCGATATTCATCCACCAAGTACGGTCGGATAGTTTCGGGCGAAATTGAGAAACTTTTACCCTCTTTTTACGGGCCGAGTAAATAAATTTTGGAAGCAAAATTGATCTCTAGCTTTGAATAGAAATGATTTCGTGTAGATAACTTATCTTGAGTTCTTACTTTCCACGGAATTTGTTTGCTGATATTTTGAATAGATCATTTCCATTCTCAAAGGATTCTATCAAGAGGGCGATGCCAGTGTAGTAATCATGAAAATAAACCAACTCATCTGCTTTCCAAGGTCAGATAATTAGAATAGTATGAGGATTTTGCACTAACATGCATCCAACATGACACCGTACATTGTGATTCTCGCTGTTAGGTCAAAGTTTTCAAATTCAGCATTTCTCATTTTGAATTCATCCAACTTTGGGAGACGTACTAACATAGTTTACATTCATCCTATGCTATGCCTTGCTCCTACAGCTTTGGTATAATATCGCGAGTACTACAGCCCCTTGCTCATGTTTCAGAAGACTGGCATCGTATATACCGCGCTCGCGGCAAAAGTGCAGTATTCCATGGTCGCATTATTTCCTATAGCAATACCCCATGCTTTTAAATCCACGCATCCTCGAAAAATCGACCATCAATCAATCTAGCAAATTGGTAAAAGCGCGGGTTGCTTTCCCCGAATCGGTGGCTGTTTACAATTATCAGCCCTTAATTTTCAAATACTCGGGAAACCAGAACCAGTTCGACCAATTGCTATAGAGAATTTAACTGGATGAATGTTGATTACCAAATGAGGAAAAGCTCAGACGCAAGATTTGCAACACCACACCAACACCACTTCAACCCACAACAACATCACCCACAACAACATCAACGGTATCCAAGATCTTATTGGTTCTCGGGTAAGCTTCAAGCTATAACTTCAAGTCTGGCACATATCATCTCGTAACTGCAACCCTTCATCGTGGCCGTATCGATCGCAACATCACGCCCACCGAATATCAAACCTACGATAAGATGGATTTGATACAGATTCCATGTAGATCTGTTTGATAGAAGCCAGATGCATCAATAATGGCATACTTTTGGAGAAAACCATCGCTGAATCCAATACACGGTGGATAAATAAGTGCATGGTAAGTAGATTCGTGATCTGTGTGGCATTGCAGTATGTTGGAATAATATTTTCCAACTGTTTCAATTTTCAAAATATCCTATGATTACACAGCAGGATGAAATTTTAACACGGCTCCAAACTAATGGATCTGTAGTTTTTCTTGAATATCGATTGAGGCGTCAAGAGATGTTTCATGACAAGCGACATTCTAATTGTTGTTTATATTGTACCACTTGGTAATTTATAATATTTTCAATAACGAATAGTTGTTCCGGTTCAAGGGAATCGGAATTCGGGATTGCATGTTGCTATCAAGCACTAATGTGGAAGTTAAGGTTGGGAACCCCAACTAACCTTAATTTTCGTAATCTAACTTTAATAGGCACCAAGCTGCGCGACTTCAATCCCCTGAATTGATAAGAGTCCTCACATGACATGTTTGTTAAAGTCAGTTGGTCATACTTTCAAGATTTACTTCCCAAGAAATGTTTACCATGATTTTAACTTCAACTGACATTTAGACAATTATTCTGGAATCTCGTGTGGACAAGTGCGCAAGATTACTGCTTCGGCTCAATACAATTGTTGGAATTTCGTTGGCTATGGATACAAAAGAACCAACCACAATTAATGAATCTGCATGGCAGTATCCCGACAATTGAATATTCCAACAAGAGGATTCTCTTATTTACTTTATAGTCACGAATGGAGTCACTAGACCAATCGATCTTATTCTTCGAGTAATTCTAGACCAAGTTCTTTTCGAGTGACATCTAGGTCGCAGAAAATGAGACCGCTGAGATACGTGTCATATACGAATACTGTGGAAACTATTTCCAAGAGATATCTAGAATTTTCGATCATTTCCAGTGTTGGTATCTCATCCAAATCCGGAAGGAAGAAACAAACAAAACTCTATAAGTACAACATGTGAGAGTTTCATACATACCAATCTTCCCCCTTGTCCTCCCTTTTCTTGTTCCCGCATTGGATATGAATGTTTTCTTAAACGGTTATGATGATGGCCTAAAACAAGGACTTTCGGAGCTTAATTGATACCGGCGGCAAACCTGATCTCTGGAACAAATGCACCAATCGTAGAATTTATTTCTTTTGTGGATCTAATAGACCAAGAACACAGTCTTTGCTTGTCCATGTTCACAAGAACGATAGGCGGATTGATAGGCCCACCAGGCCCACAAAATTAGACGCATGTCCCCCCAAAACGTGGTGATCATATGAAACGACTGAATAAGCGAACTGCAACCGCTTGATACCTATTTCCTCATTTTACGGCACGGTTCAATTCATTCATTTCTTAATATATAAAACTTTTGGTTGGGTCGGAAACGGAGACAGCCTTATGGTGGATCTCGGGTGGATTGTGACAAGCGCGAGTGGGGTGACCCAGGTGGTAGGCAGATCTTAAATCTCTAGGCGCTGGTCATGGGGTACTAGAATATCGTGTTAAGTAGGATTTCGTGATTTTGTTGTACGGAGTTTTCGGGTCTTGATATATGTATCCAGTCGTCCTCCTATTTGAAAGTTAAATTTCATACTACACAATCATTCTTTGTATATCATAACTTTATTGTTTAATAAATTAACTCATACTATCCTTAACGATTCCACTTCATTACATTATTACGACTTTGAGAACATTACAACGGTTCCATTCCCAATCACGAGTTCATCTCTCTCTCTCTCTCTCTCAATATATACCAACACGAATTTACAATCCACGAAAACGTTTTTTCCACACTTTGAGAAACATTCATCATCTATTCCCAAGCAATCTATACTTGGTCAGGATTTCATTCAATCGATCATTCGCAACTTCTATACTTGTAAGTTTGTTCCTGGAAAAATACTATCTTGACAAAGACTAACAAAGATTAGTAAATCATGTCTTCATCAACTTCACAAATGGCCGGCGGACCAATCATCTCGATATCAGATATGGATAACTTTATGAAGCTCGGAGAATTAGCACAAAGCACACGAATTCAAAGACCAATAAAAAAGACATCATCAATGGATTTCGACCTTCTTCGAGCATCTGGTGATGCAGCACGTCAAAGAAGAGGAAGTAATGCTTCCGAAGCATCATCGACTTGTGACGCATCCACATATACTCCAAGATCATCCAGTCTCCCAAGCGCTAGATCTACACCTTGTGCAAGTCCTTTATCACAACCTATGGGTACATGCGAATCAGGATATGACTTTATGGTACCAGTTCATCCACCAACATCATGGAAGAACACCTCTCACCCAACATCGAGATTTGGTGGGGACTGTTTTGGAAGAGATAGAGATTCATTTACGGGATTGGATATCAATGTTGGATCACCATTTGAGATTCATTCTCCCTTTGAAATTGGTATGGCTTCGGAATTAAGAATTGTGGATGCGCATGGTTATTGAATAGAATAGAGCGGTAGAAATGGATTATGAAAGGAGTGTTATGATGGCGATATGGAAATGATACCAAATGAAAATTATTCTCTTCTCGATCTTTATTATTACCTGGCTTGATGGGTTGACAGTGACATGAGAACTACACAATGATCTGTTGAAACATATCTTTTCTCGAAAGGAGTAGAGGATATAGTGAATGCACAGTAGGTCTCTAACTCGCTCTATCCTCGTTCTCTATAGTCTTGCACGTGGGAAGGTATTTCTGCCCTATCAATTTCGCGCAGATCATACAACATCACGTCAACAGAATAGCCATCGATTCTCCATTTTCAGATCTACAATAATTGGTATTCTCCCCAGATTACTAATGCACGACACTCGTACGGGCATATTAAGATCTACACACAGTAGTTAAGGTACAAGGCTTCCAATTAAAAATTTGATAGCCAAGATAAGATGTGATTTCACACATGTTTTGCCCCACCCTGGCGGTTACATTCAAATGATGTAAAAAACCATAAATTGTCTTTGAGAACTACTCAGCCACGTGTCAACCTCGTTTTGCACCTGTCTTTCATGTTAATGCACAAAGTATAAAATACTTATACTTTATAGTATTTGGGGCCTGATTGGGGGCCTCTTGGGGTAGGTATTGCTGGATGGTTCGCATAGCTGTGTATAAAGTTTATGAATATTAATAAATAACCTTAGGAAATAATGATCTTCTTGGGGTCCACTGTTCCCCGTGTTTGTCATAAATAAGGTATAATATTGGGTTGAGCTGAAAACATCTTGTGATTACGTGAGTACTAACTCTGACATCATCAACTCGTATCTGTATCGTATTGGGCTCTTGGTGTGATGATAGATGGGTAGATACTTTGTAAAGGGATGTGAATTTGGACAAGAGATTGATAAGGTTTGAACGGGTTCTGGTGTTCTTCACGTCATATTCACCGCTATTGACGAATAATGACTAAGCAGGTTTGATGTCCCACCAGTGGGTGCACAGACTCACAGGACAATGTAACAGAAAGCATAATTCCATACTCAAATCTGTTAACTTCAAAACTTAATTAAAATTTGAGATTTCATTTAATATTATATAAATTGCAAAATATGATTTTTAAATATATAAATTATATAATTTTCAAAAACTGAATTTCAAAGAGAAATATTAAACTTCAAAATTCAATAGTATATTTTATTATCAAAATTTTTGATAGATTATTATATAATTAATTATATAAACTTGAATTTTTGTTTTATTAATATAATATTTTTTTTATAAAGATTTTTTATATTTTAGAATTATGATTCTTAATTTCAAATAAAAATATCAATTATTTTAATTTTAATTGAATTATTAAACTCGCTTTTTTTAGTGTGAAATTGTGCTTTCTTCTTAAATGTCCCGTGAGTCTGTGCACCCACTGGTGTCCCTGAGCAGGTCTTGAACCACAACGGGCTACCTATCACGTCAATAGGTATGACCTAGATTTTTCAGATCATAGTACCTATTTATCTATCATATGCATGTTGACTATTTAGATGGAACCCCTCTTTCCTGTTTTGGCCTGAGAACCTATTGGACTTCTATTCTTCCCTCCCCTTATGTATTATTATGGGTTTAAATACAATAGCTATGTTCATGCGAATCTACATGTTTGAACTTTGTTCATCAATTTTCATACACGTAAGCCCTCATACATGTGTTTTTCACGAAGTACTAGTCAATATCTTTCTTCGTTTTTCACTTCAATTAATCATTACCGGTAATTAAATATATTTTCTCCTGGAGCGAAGCGAAGAAGCCTCCACGGCAGTGGCCTAGCGGAGCGTCATTTACTAGAAGTTTAGGGTCTAATGGCCGGTACGACCCTGAGTTCTAGATCTTCATTTTCATACCTACGTACAGGAAAATGGTTTAAATATCCACAACAGTTGATACGTTGTAGATACAATAACGCCTTTGTGAACAAACTGCAATGAAATGAAGTATACATGATATCAGTATATTTATATCAAATTTATTCTGATCTCCATCACTTTGTGAATAAGGTCTTCCATATCAAGGACCTCCTTTAAAGAGTCTACTGGCATCTAGTATTCGTTAAATAATAGGGGTTCTTTTTGACATGCAAATTTGAAGTGGGCACTTGGTAAAATGGGGCTTCCCAGAAATAAGTAATTTTAGCTTGGCAAAGCTTGTCTTGTTTATTCATGCACTCGAGTACATCAAAAATTAATTATCAGATGAACCATCGATACGTTGTTTACTCTCCACAGTGAATTATCAACATCTTCATTCTATCTGTATTTACTTGCTTTTGTTGCATTTTTTGTTTTCAATTCTTTTCATTCATTAAATCTTTATTTTGATACCCCTATTGTAACGCGATATCAGTTTTATAGAAAAATTGAGGGTTGGAGATTGAATCGCGAATCCGTCAGATTTTGAGGAAAGGAGTTTGATCAATTCAAGAATCGAAACAACAAGATTTTGTTACGTCGCATACAAATGATATCGAAAAGGGAGAATGTATGAACCAGAAATAAGAGATTTTTCACCTGGGGGTATAGAATCATCATCAAGAACCGTGGGATTTGAATCGGAGCCATTTCCTAGACTGAGCCGTGAGTTTCTTTCGCAACTTGAACCAATCAATATATCTGTGCGACAACGGCATATATCATTCTCCTCACTCTGAGAACTTTCGCACATATTTTCATGCCTTCCGATGGATATCATCTTTATGCGCACATTCTCAATAATCTGCTTATTTTCAATTTGTAGATGAACTCGAGCCTACAATGTCTACTCAATCTGCCCCAGATTCTTTGGCGGGACAATCACCAGTTCGACGTCGCGCAACCCGTTCACGAACCAATACCTTTCCCACTGTTGATGTTTCACCAAGTCAACCAGAATGGCATCCAGGACAAGAACCTGGTTTGGATCCATCAAAACCTTATGGTGGTCGAACTGCTAGCTTTAACCTACACGAGGATTGTCAAATAACTCTTGTGGACTTCAGTCAAGAGAAAATAGTCAAAAGAGAATTCAATAATGATGAGTTTGTTCGATTTATGGACACGGAACAAGAGGAGTGGATTAAATGTCGATGGGTCAATGTTAATGGACTAAGTTGGGATGTAATACAAGCAATTGGCAAAAAGAAGAAATTACACAGATTGGCAATTGAAGATATGGTCAATCTCAATAATAGGACAAAGGCAGATTGGTATGTTGTACAGTACATTCTGATGATCGAGGACTAAAGATATGTAGGTATACTGACCATACTTATGTCGTTTTGACATTGCAAAAACTCGTCCATTTACATCCAGATAGAGATAGCGATTCGGAAAGCGATAGCGATGACGAACAAGATATAACACTGGAGGCTCCAAGGAAAAGGAAACGAGGACCATTCCGTAAAGCGTTATATAAATTCATGAAACGGAGGAATTCCAATGTTACACCCATCGATGCGCTAGCAGGCGGTGTTCATGATACAACTAAGGAATATATCACTGGACATACGGATGGTGTACAATCCTCCCCAGTGCAAAAATTAAGGACTTTACAAAGATATCATGGAGGACCAAACCAAGAAAGAGCGGCACACATGGAGAAAATTTCTCCTCTGACACAAAAAAAGTTGGCTGTTAGTGCTGAGCAGGTCTCAATATTCTTGACTGCCGGTTAGTAGTCCCCTTATTTCGTCGAGTTTGATCTAATATATCATAGATAATACCGTCATTTCCTTCTTTGAAAATTCCGCAGATGATATTGAAGAACCCATCCTTCACAGATTGAGTAATTCTGATACAATACTTCGCAAATCATGTGATGCATCAATGGTAATGCAGGCCGTTATCGATGCTGTCATTGATCTTGCTATACCTGTTACCTCCGCATATCAGGACATTATTGGTTCATTAGAGCTTGATGTCCTGACAAATCCAAATATCAAACATACAACATCATTATACGTCGTTACTAGCGAAATAACTACATTGCGCAACTTTATCAATCCAATTGCTAATCTCATCAATTCTCTTCGAGATCATAAAAATGTTGGACAAAGAGGTGATGTACAAAAGGCAGCATCTGCTGTTAGGATTAGTCAAATGGCACAAACATATCTTGGAGATGTTGAAGATCATATCGTATTAATTACAGAATCTTTGGATCAACTTCGACGAAACGCTGATGGAATGATTGATTTAATTTTCAATACCATCTCAGCATATCAAAATGAGTCTATGAAACAACTGACAATTGTCACTATCATTTTCCTGCCGTTAAGTTTTTTGACAGGTTACTTTGGAATGAATTTCACCGATATGCCAAGTATAGAACATAACGAGAAATATTTTTGGCAAATAGCTTTACCTGTTGCTTTTGTTGTTATTTTATTCTTAATGAGGGATATGATTGTTTGGTGGGTCAAGAGAACAATCCAGAGGAGGGGAATATCGAGAAGTAGAAAAGGAAGGGAAAGAAGAGAGAGTAGGCAGAGAGGAATGAAGGAAAAGAGGAATAGATGAATGGAACCAATATTTAATGTTTCAATGATAGAGTGGTTTACCCGGGTTGGTTTGCCAATGATTCGGAATTGGGACAGACGAGGTATCTCACCTTGAGGCTTCATATAGGAGATTGAGCATATTTGACATATGGGAATGATGTAATAAAGTTTGGAGTATCGCGATACAGATGCATTCAGACTCTATGGTATAGTAATCTCATCAACGACAATGTTTCATTGAGAAAAATTGTTTGAGCAAGGATAGAATCAAGAGTCTCCAACAACCTCCACCTCTCATCCCGCCGACCTCCTTGTCGTTGATTTTCATCAGAACATTGCTAGTAAAGTTCATTCATCGCTTCGTTAAATTATTACGATCTCATTCCACTCCTACCCTCAGCCGTCAATTCACATCTATCCCTCCATACCTAACAAGCAGGCACCGGACAAATCAAATCATAATGAACAAATTCACTCGTATCATCCTCATACAATTGCGTCTTATCCACTCTCTCATCAAACCACAAACATTCTGTATACCGCGCATGAAAAGCAATACTTTTGCATTCTGGATATGCAGATCGACACTCGTTGATGCAGCTCGCGAGTGTGGCGTTGGGATTTTGGTGAATGGTTTCGGTGTAATTGCCGGGAATCTCAGTAAATCCGGGAATGGCGCAGATGGGAAAGCCGACTACATAGGCTGAGTGTTTGTTAGTTAATTGTGTAAGTGAGAGAGGAGGAGGGGAAATTTACTCTCTCCTGGTGGGGGTGGGGTAGAGAGAGTGCCGGCTTGAGTTGGCGAGGAGGTCACGAGGTTTGTGAGAGTGAGGGAGGTGAGGGTATAGAGAAAGTTTCGAATATGCATTTTGAATTGAGTTTTTTAATATGAAATGTTCTAGTTGCAAGGTGATTTTTCTTCTCAGCAAGATATGTGGTAAGGTTAACAATCCGCACCAGCATTGGGAAAGTTCACTGCATATATACATAATGGTGTGTTCACCATTTTTTGAGAGACAATATATCCTCAGCCGACCGCAGCGGCATCTTGCATTATTCCTCCGTCATAAACATAAAAAACGTACCAATTTTCTAAAACCTTACCTGAAAGAGTAGAGTTTCTCGTGTTCTGGTAGCAATGGATCTTCATTCGTTCGTGGAATCATACGTTGCACATTCTAACAGTCGATACGAGTCAGATCTACACATAATGTGTAACTCAGATATCGTACAGAGCCGTTTTCTCGTATCGTGTACTCAATTTTGTGCTGTTTGGGCCATTGATGTAATTTATGGTGTTGGTATGTGAAATTCTCCTTACATTAAGGTTACCCCGCTGTAGATCTTTTTTAATGACGTTGTAAAATTGACATGATGTCTTGGTTTATTTCTAGTCTGATTAGGTGCGAACGTCAAAAACTTAATGCTAGAAAGTTTCTGGAATTATTATCATATTATTTCATTTCACAATTGGTCACATTTATAGATATTTTTGTACTGTTTGTTGGATATAAAGATTGAATTACCTGAATGCACTTGCACTTACCTTATGAGTGACGTCTAGCATCACGTTTCTTACTTACCATTCCAAGTCCTCACCATTTGAGCGCTCAATTTCAGCATTTATCGCACATGGTAAGGAAATCCCTCAAGATCACCGCGAGCACTACCAGACTTCGAACCAACATTCTTAACACTTTCTCTTCTTCTCTCCGACATAAATACTGGTTCCATTCTTCTCAACGGCCAATCAGAAGGTCTTCTTATCAAAGCCGGTTCTGGGCATCTCAAAGGCCAATCATTTATCTCGATATCAAATTCATGTCTTGGTTGTTGATGTTGTTCTTGTTTCTGTTGTGCAGGGGATGGCCAGTTCATTGATGTACGGTTTTTTTGAGCTGCGATGCGTCGACGCTCAAATCTGATACCCATGTAGCTGGGAACGAAGATCATGAAGACAACAAGGCAGATAATAACGATTAAAGAAGCGATCACCGTGGTAGCCGCGTTCATTCCGGACATATTTTCGGCAATTCGAGAGTTGTAGTTGGGAGCGAGAATCTAAAGTGATAGCTTGTGGTTAGTTGGTGAGTTAGTCGGCGAGGAGTTAGTGGAATGGAGTTTGGATGGAGTGAAATTGGAATATTTGAGGCAGGTGAAAGCTATTTTTATGAACACAATTATGATTGTTGCAAAGTAGTTTTGAAACAGTGGTAAAGGAGGTTCCTTTGTGTTGAGTCGACAGCGGGAACAAAGGGGCTCGATAAGCGAGGTGGATTGTTTTCTGGACGAAAGAATCTCGTAGGTACTAAGTTAGCACACGCCCTTTCCTAGAATTGTTTTCTTTTATTTGGTGTGTTACGACTCATATGGACGTACATACACGTGATATCCGAAACCTACGATCGGTGTGGTTGAGGTGGACCTGTCAGTAATTGTGTCGCAGAAATTATGTGCAATTGTTGAATCGATTTGACCCACATGATAGAAGTCGTAGAACTTTCATAGAAGGAACCTGTGTCAAGATTGATGAGCAAAAGGTCTGATGAGGTAACTACCCAGAGATAGAAAAATGTAATAATATTGGTTACGAGGCATAACTTTTTGTACACCAAAAACAAGGAAGAGCGATGAAGCTAGAATCAAGCTGATTTTTTCAAATTAGTAGAAAAGAAGCTATATACTAGTCCTAGCTTGACTGACATTTGATACAGAGACACATTTGGTATTGTTGTTGAGTAGCAAAGCAAAAATTAGTGATGATTTTGTAGCCAGAAATCTGAAGACTAGACTGCTTGAATTCCAGACACTGACGGGTGAATATTGAAAGCTTGATGAGGGACTAGCAGATTCTGGAAGAAATGAACAAGTAGCATGAAAGAAAAGCACTATCTTGAATTTATACCAATTGTTTTGCTCTCCGTATAGCCTATTCATGAATTTGAGTGGAGGAAGAAAATTGACATGGTGATTTTTGCTCGACCTTTATTCTTTTTTCCATTCATCAAACTCCAACTCCAAATGCTCCTTCAACCTAGTAAATTTATTTCCAAATTGCATACCACATCTCCAACATTTCAAATTATCTTCTAGCCATGCTTTACCTTGTGCTTTCCTATCAAGAGCTTCTTGTCTCTCCTCAGACAAAGGAAACTCTGATAAATTGACGAAGAATGGTGTAGCAAATGAATTATAATGCTTCCGCTTCTTCAGACATGAAGAATAACGATCCACGGAAAGAACATGAATATGAAGATGATCCATAGATGGATGCATATGTATTCCAATCATAACATCTTTTTCCCAATTCCTACCTTCTGGCATCTCAGCATCATCATCTAGATTGACTTCTCCGTTGAGTAGTTTTTGCCTTTGCAAATCTTCTGCAGATTCCGGTCCATACTTTCGACGTAACTCTGATGCAACTATTCCCTTTAACTTTTCTGCTTCCGGTCTCACCATTTCGAGGAATTCGGGGTTGGATAACGCGATTTTTGGGTGCATACTATTCCATTTCTCCTCTCGTGGAATTAGAAGGGCATGAACCGAAGATTTAGGGTAAAGGTCATGAATCGCTACAAATGAAGAGTTGTGATAGATCATGCGTGATGCAGGGTGTGATGAGGGGTCTGATAGATAAACTCCGAGGCCCGCTCGACCAAAATGGAAAGGATTCGAATTCGCAATCTTTTTGGGAGGAGGGGAGGATGTCGGAGAAGAATTAGGGCGTTTGGATCGCGAACTTGACATCATTTGGGTAACTATGAAAGTCTTGTTAGTATTTTACATAGCGGGAGTAAAAGAACGAATGGTGTTACAGTACATGCGTTTGGTTTAGGAGACTTTTTATTAGATAAGGAAGACGCTTGAGGTGTCCCATTAGTATCGTCTTCGATTCTTGAAGTCATAATTACGATGGAGTAGGGTTAATCAGACAGGAGAGATTCTATGTACTGTACTTTGCGTATTGTAAGACTCCAGATATCAACATTGAATATACCCTCGTCAATACCCAATTCGTAAAAGAGAGTGGTAGAATAGTACCTACGCAACGGTACTTTAATTAATGTTCACTCGGTGATGACTACTAATCGGATTCAGGTTCCGTACCCAGTCTCGCCAGTCAGGTACTAGGTAGTTAACAAGGCTGAGCTTCAAAAGTTCCACCAGAATGACGCACAGGCACACTCGAGGCACATACATTTCAAATGCAAAAAAGTCCTAGCTTTACAATCATTTCAGCCTTGTGGGGAAAACTTTATTTCCAACTAACATCCAAATTTAATGAACCACTAAAAGATCTCAACGCCTTCATTACTACTAAGTTTGATTTCATGGATCTGCCTGTCATCAAGACTGCAGAGACCAAATATGGTCAAGAAAGGACAATCTTCGAAAGGTGGACCAAAACCAGGTACATCTGCCGGTAAAAATAAAGCGTCAACAACACCCGCTGCAGATGATAGCTTTATAGTATTCTCAAATTCGGATAAAGAGCCAAAGCAAAGAAAGCCTCCAACTCAAGGACAAGATGGACCCGATCCATTGGGCGAGGCGCCAAAGAGACCGGATGTTAAGAAATTGATTGGTGGACAATCATGGACTGGAAAGTTGCCCGTCAATTTACTTTCGGAACATTGTCAAAAGCAAAAATGGGAGAAACCAGAATATACCATGGTAAGTGCTTCAATGCTGTGGAGATTCCAGAAATGTCTACAATAATGACGGCGAAATACTGATATTTTCAACAATAGATCAAAACTCCGGAAGGGTTCTCCTCAATGGTAATCCTAAAAGCTAAGAATACGAAAACTCAAGAACTTGTATCGCTAGCCCCCTTCAAATTACCACCTTCGCATAAGCACCTTGCAGTCAAACCTACGGCTCTTGAAGCTAGACATTTCGCTGCCACGTATGGTCTCTTTCGGGTTCTTAATATGCGAAACATTCACATGACACTTCCACCTGATTATCGAGATTTATGGAAGGGTGAGTTTGAAGTTTTGAAAAAAGAGGATATCAAGGAAGGAAAGGCATGGATGTATGAGGCGGATCCATTTGCTGCGTTGAGAGAAAGAGAAGATGCAAAAGCTGCAATGGAAAAGAAGCGGAACGAACAGCAAAAGGCTAGAGAAAAGGCGATGAATACACCAGGATCAGCAGGTCCAGGAGGCGCAGGATTGGCATTACGTGGTAATGGAAGCAATGGTACAAACTCAACTGCAGGGGGATCATCACACAACAATATTCACAGAGGGTGGACTAAGGTACCCAAAATCGAGATGGGTAAACGTACGCGAACGAAAGTCGAAAGTTTAGTAAGAAAACATGCTATTTGGAACCCACATGATGTTAAGTTGTCCGACTTCCAAAAGCATTCAATTGTGAAAGAATTCAAGACTCTTGACTTCAGGCAGAGTCATATTGAAGAAGCTGTGGATATATGCAAGGATAGAGAGGAGACACTTGAATGGCTATTGATCCATGTTCCAGAGGATGATCTACCAAGATGGGCGCTGCCGGAAGGATACGTTGCTGGTATTAGTATGGCAAGTAGTGACTTGAAGCGTGAAGGTGCTATCAAGAGATTGGCTGAAGCTGGATATTCAATCGACCTTTGCAAGCAAATTTATGATATTCATAACGATGAAGGAAAAGCTTCTGAGGCTTTACAACACATACTCTTATCGAGTGGAAAAGAGGTCGAGTCTATTCCAAGCGAGGAATCCTGGGATATGGAAGATGCCAAAGAATCTTCGGAAGAAATTTGGGAAGAGGAAATGACTGGTCTTCAATCGGTTTTTGGCGAGAAATATTCACGTCCATCGAAAGATGTTTGCAGAATTAAAATCAAACCATCAAATCGTGGAACTAATCTTCCCGTCGAACCTGTTATCCAATTTCGTCGATCTTCTGAGTATCCAGAAAAAGTTCCGGTCATATCCGTTCACGTTCAATTGCCGGCATATATTCGTTTGAGCATTATGAAGCAGGCGTTAAACTTTGCCATGGATAGTTTATTGGGTGAACATATGTTATTTTTCCTTATAGACTGGGTGGAACAAAATCTTTATAGTATCATTGAAAGACCCGGAAAGCTTAGCGATGTTTCAGCCGCTGCATCGATAGTCAGTGAAGTTCAGCCAGTTCGTCGGAGAAGACAGAATATCTCAAGACATCCTAGAGCGATTAAATGGATTGCCAACATTAAAAGTAAGGATGAATGGAAGAGTCGACAACTCAATCCGAAATTGGAATCTATGATCAAAGGTCGTAGAACTTTACCCGCGTGGGAAATGAAGGATATTATCGTGGATACTGTGAATTCTCACCAAGTGACCATTATCTCAGGTGAAACTGGTTCTGGAAAATCAACTCAATCGGCTCAATTTATCCTGGATGACATGTATCAGCGAGCGTTTGGAGATTGTGCGAAAATTATTTGTACGCAACCTAGACGTATTTCTGCCTTGGGATTGGCGGATCGTGTTAGTGATGAGCGATGTTCTGCTGTTGGTCAAGAGGTTGGATATATTATTCGGGGAGAGTCAAAAGCATCACCGAATACCAAAATTACTTTTGTGACTACAGGTGTACTTTTAAGACGATTACAAACATCTGGGGGAAGTAGTGATGATGTAGTGGCATCTCTTGCAGATGTTAGTCATGTTATCATCGATGAAGTTCATGAGAGATCTTTGGATACAGATTTCTTACTTGTTTTGTTACGGGACGTTCTTCGCCAACGAAAAGATTTGAAATTAATCTTGATGAGTGCCACTTTGGATGCTGGAATTTTCGAAGAATATTTCAAGAGTGGTGGAAAAGTTGGTAGAGTCGAGATCAGTGGTCGCACATACCCAGTGGAAGACTACTATCTTGACGATGTTATTCGAATGACTAATTTTAATCCAGGATTTGGTAGTAAGTACCAGGAAGACAATCAGGAAACATCTGGTATGGATCAAGACGTCGCAGCCGCCATTCAAAGTATTGGCATGAGAATCAATTATGATTTAATCAGTCAAACTGTCAAAGAGATCGATGCTGAATTGACTCATCTGAAACAAGATGGTGGAATTCTCATCTTCATGCCAGGTCTGGTTGAAATCACTCGAACGCTGGATTACTTGAAGAACATACCGAATTTACATGCTCTACCATTACACGCATCTCTGCAATCATCAGATCAAAGAAAAGTATTCCCACATGCTCCGTATGGCAAACGTAAAGTCATCGTTGCCACAAATGTTGCCGAAACTTCAATCACAATTGATGATATTGTTGCAGTCATAGATACTGGTCGTGTCAAGGAGACTAGTTATGATCCTCAAAATAATATGCGTAAATTGGAAGAAGTATGGGCTTCACGTGCTGCATGTAAGCAAAGAAGAGGTAGAGCAGGTCGTGTTCAAGCAGGAAAATGTTACAAGTTATACACACGGAATGCCGAGGCGTCGAAAATGATGGAGAGACCTGAACCTGAAATTAGACGAGTACCATTGGAACAATTATGTTTATCTGTACGAGCTATGGGAATTAAAGAGGTTGGATCATTCTTAGCAAGTGCCATCACTCCTCCTGAGAGTATAGCTGTTGACGGTGCTATGGATTTATTAGGAAGAATGGGTGCCCTTGATGGAGATGATCTTACTGCTTTAGGTCGTCATCTTTCAATGATTCCTGCTGACCTTCGTTGCGGCAAACTAATGGTTTACGGAGCTATGTTTGGTTGTTTGGATGCTGCTGTCACAATCGCAGCTATCTTGACCGTCAAATCACCTTTTGTGTCACCGCAGGACAAAAGGGAAGATTCGAAATCTGCAAGAGCAAAGTTCGCTAAAAATCAGGGTGATTTGATTGGCGATCTCCGAGCTTTTGAAGAATGGTTCGAGATGATTAACAATAGAAAGTATGTTGTTCTACTCCTAACATTAAAATTTGACACTAATTTTCGATAGTTATCGACAAGGCGAAATTCGAAATTGGTGCAACGATAATTTCCTTTCATACCAAACACTCAATGATATATCCTCAAATCGAACTCAATATCTTACGTCACTACGTGAAATAGGTTTCATCCCATCATCATCTATTCTTCCCCCAGCTTTGTCAGCTAAATCATCAAACAATGCTCTCATTCGATCTCTTTGCGCCGGAGCTTTTAATCCTCAACTTGCACGTATCGATTTCCCAGATAAGAAATTTGCGGCCTCTGTCTCTGGTGCTGTGGAATTGGATCCGGAAGCAAAGATGATCAAATATTTCAATCAAGAAAACGGACGTGTTTTTGTTCATCCAAGTAGTACAATCTTTGATGCACAAACATTCCCTGGTAACAGCAAATATATGAGTTATTTCAATAAGATGGCGACGAGTAAAGTATTTATTAGAGATCTTACACCTTTTAACGCATATACGGCACTTTTATTCTCTGGACCCATTACATTAGATACATTGGGTAGAGGTCTTTTGGTAGATGGTTGGTTACGACTGAGGGGTTGGGCACGTATCGGTGTTTTAGTTAGTAGATTGAGAGGAATGTTGGATGATGTTTTGGCAAAGAAGATTGATGAACCTGGAATGGATCTGTCCGGGAATGAGGTAGTGGAAGTTGTATTGAAGCTAGTGGAGTTGGATGGAATGGATCAGTAGTTGTTGAGAAATCTTTATCGCCGCATGGTGTTGAAAAAGGGAGATCCAATAGGTAGGAAGACACGTATCTTACGCATTATCTATATAATGTTATAGCACAACAAACAGCTTATCAAACCTTCAACTCAGAGCGGGGAGTGAGTAGCTGGTGCTTGCAATCAGCCTCGGTTGGCGAAATGTAGAGTAATCAAACATGCTCACGTGATATTGATATCTTCTACTTCTTTCCGTGAAAACCATGGTTGACGCCCCGTTTCTAGGAACTCTTGAGATTGTTGTAATATCATTTGATGAAAGATAAATACACAGCCTAGTTTCCATTATGAGTGAATATCATTCAAAGGCGACCCTTTCTTAAGTTGTACCAACAAACACAATCAGTAATCATTCAATAGTAATCGTGGCTATTACTAGTATTCAACTTACTAGTATACCCCGAAACTTAAAAGCTACCTAAGTTTCAATCATTCACCTTCCGAAATTTGAATTCTGAACATTCAAAACTCTCTTCATCTAGAACTCTCTTTTGTCTCATTCCTATCTCCATCATGGCTCACGAAAGTTCAATAACTTCCTTTACTTATTCTGTAACTCGGAAAACTTCACATACCTCTCTAGCATTTGAGACTGTTATGTCCAATCTCTATGCTTCAATTGGGAAACTTACGGATTTAAAATGGCTAGGAATCGCCGCAAATATCACATCACATGACAAAACCAACAAGGAGAAATTCATTGAAGGAGTTGAGGCGGCCGCTGGACCTCAAGGATTTATGATTTTTGGTGTACGTTTGCCCCAATGGTTTTTATGTGCTGCTACTGGCTTGTGACAGCGAAGCAAACCCTGAAAGCATACCTATAAAGAGGAAATGATGCTGACTGACAATTAAAAGGAATTCAATCATGGTTCCTGGCTCCCACTCTTCAATATCAATTCCAATTCACAGCTCGGTCTAAAACGTATCATACTCGGAAATCCACTGATAGCTCTCACGATGCTCTCTCAATCTAGTAAATCTCTCGACGCAGGATTATTTGTACCTGTGGAGATGCTAGTCCGTCAATTATCAGGTGAAGAAGGAACGGAAATCACGTGGCAAGTCCCTAGTACTTTAATTGGTGCTATAGACAGAGGAAATAATGGATTATTGACTGCAGCGCAAGCTTTAGATGGGAAATTGGAAGAGTTGATTGCTTTCATTGGTAGCGGTGTATAAGAGTGAGGATGGAATGATTAATGTGACTGATGGAGATACGGTACAATGGGAAATGAAATAAATGTTATGATCAAAATACCAATGGTCACAATTTTCAACACGAAACGAAACCCTCATTTACCTAAACCAAGAGATATATACACGTGAGATTTTTGGCTTGCTAAACAATAAGGAGTTGGCCGCTAAACCAAACAAATCATTCTGGGTCATTTGCACACAGCCCGGCCAAAAAATCATAATTAGAGGCACATGAAATTTTATCTTCATTTCCATTCGTTACGCTTGATAACATAACCTTAACCTCCCTCAAGTCTGGGATAGGGTCCAAAAGGTCAAATCTAGATATACATACACCAATCCCAGCTATGCAAACAAGTCCAGTATGAAGTGCTGGTGTCCTACACGATATTATAATGTAGGAAAATACATGCGACCAAAACCTTCTATCGGCTGGACGGAAAGAGTAGAGTTTGTGTAATTTGTTGGAGGGGTCGACCAACATGAGGTATTATATTTTTTAGCAATGTGAAGTAGAGAAATTATGCGACAGCTGGGAACCCGGTTTGACCGGATTCAGATGGTGGGGGAGGTGGAGGTAGCTATTAAAAGTTAATATGGGAATGGACGGAAATGGGCAAAGAAAATGTGTACCTCTAATTTCGTATTTCCTGCCATCATTCTTTGGAACCCAATTCCAACACCTTCAATAACACCCAAGAGAACCGCACATCCTATCGCTGAGTTTCTTGCAGCTTTTGCACCACCACGAATTGCCAAAGCACCACCAGTAAAGAATCCAGCAATAACTATTTCAGTGTCAGTATTTCGTTCGAATCGCTGCAATCAACCCGCTCAACAATATGCCAGCGAAGGTTCCAAGCTAAAATCTTCGAAAGAACATACTAGCATTATAAGGGTCCTCCTTTTTCCTCAATCCTTTAACAGCGCAATCGAAAGTCGAGAAGAGCCCACCCCAAACACCGAAGTTTCCTCCTAGTACAGGAGCTCGTGCCTTTATGGCTGTGAGTGCGCCAATCCTTCTTTCGCCATAAGGTGAGTTTCGAAAGCCTTTAACACCGTGCCATACTGCACCTCCGATTGCCTGAAAACAACTTAATCAGTATTTCTTTCTTATGATATCTGTACTTGAGAAATTTGCGAAAATCGATGTATTTCTCGGGAGAGTAGAAAGAATAGTGCAATTACGTACACCCATACAAAAAGCTCCTCCAAAATCGTTCAAGGCCACCCAAGGACATGGGTCTCGTGTGTGATCCATTTTGTATGTTCTTTAGATGGGAGGACTTGTCACTTTTTTCTTCCGCTCGATGTCCCGTCTAGAGTAACCGTAAAGTCTTGAGATTGTGGCAGATGAACTTTGGGATCGAAGTATGAGCACCGATATATTGTGATGGTTGCGGCTGGATGGAGTTATAAATGGTCGTTACTGGTTGATTAATATTCAACCTTTTTTTTCTTCAATCGATGGCAATATGATGATGGATTGATAAAATTCCTAGCGCTGAAAATGGAATCGGTCGGTGTCCGGTAGAATGATATTCCGTGACCCGTGATCTCACACTTTAACATTCTTTGGGCACTACAACCTCTCATCTACATTTATGAGCCCGGCTTTTACATTCGTTCCATCAGATAATAAAGAAAAATGATGGGTGGAAAAATCTCTTCATTTGAACATGAAATCTGATTTGATCTCAGTCATTACTCACTTCGAAGTCTTCGTGCTTCCACCTTCACTTCTAACAAGTCAACCCTCATATAGATGATACATTTTTGGCAACCTCTTTTTGCAATCGAAGACTGGACCGGTACTACTTCTTACCAGCAGAAGATTATTCCTTGATGATATCAGTGATTTTGTCATAAAACCTTTTCACTTGATAGTCTCCAAGTGCTGGCTGCTAAAAAGGCTCTTGGTAAAAATGGAGGTACCAATGTATTTCAAACCCCCAATAGATCCTCTGAACAGAGATTTGTTGGATGTTTATTGTGGTAATTAAACGAAGGACTACAATGCAATACAAAGAGTGAATGTGATCATTTCATTTCATTTGAACATGGGAACTTTCAGCATTTTCCAACGCATCCTTCGATGACAAGAGTACTATCTTGGGGTTCCCAGTGTAGTATTGTTTTACACAAATTACCTGGAGCTGCTAGGGATTCCTTGTTTGTGGTAGAAATATACAAACATCAAACAAAAAGAACCCATCATTCAACGGAGTCATGAAGGTAGAGGAGTCGTCGCTTTTTACTTAGACTTCCGGCTTCATACGTTTGCTGGAGTAAAAAAAGCTCAAAGTACATAAGCTTCAACTATTCCTCGATTATAAATACGATTGCCATACTAATTCATGTAAGAGTTGAGGCCCCGGCATATTGCACACTAAGCGAAAACACATTAAAAACCCTCATTTTTTTAACTTTTGAATTATATATTATTTCAATTAATAAAGGAATTGAATTATTGAAATCCATATGAGGAATAAAAAATCAGTGAAATGATTCAAAAAAATAAATGAAATATTTTTAATAATTTTTTGTATAAAGTTGTAGATCTTTAAAGTTGAAATTTCTGAAAAATTAAAAAATATAATTTTTTTTGTATAGGAAAAGTGTTACATGTTAAAAATTTTGAAAATTTTCAACTTTGAATACTTATAACTTTATTCAAAAAATCATTAAAAATATTTCACTTATTTTTTAAGAAACTAATTATAACTATTATTATATAACTAGTTTTCAAATTATATTTCCAATTCGTTGAAGAATTAAAAAAATATTTAATTTATATAGGGAAACAACATTTTTGCAGGGATTTTGTTACGAAATAAGGTGGTATGCGATAAGCCGGGGCCTCAACTCTTACTTTGATATCTAATCAGAGTCGATTGGCTGATCTGACTTCAAAACACTTCGCTTAATAAAACCCCCACAGTTAACCGAGGCCTTGCTGTTATGGCCCAGCTGAACCCTGGGCAGGGTTCAGCACTCATTCCGGTGGAGTGGGCTCTAAACAACATGATTACCCGCCTTCCGTGGTCCCGGATGAAGATTTCATACGAATTTTAGCAAAGACAACATCTCTATAGTGTTGCTATAAATGTGATTGCAACTCAGTTTGTGGAAAGCAACAGCTTCATCACCTGTGGACTGTTCTCCCACCAAAGTGGTCGTGACGAAGTTGAGCCTAGTCAAATCCAATTAAATAAGAAGTATCATTTCACTATCATCATAAGTTTGAAAGTTAGGAGCGTACAGAAAACCACTTAATCCTCATGGGGTATCCAGAATCTGGTCCTGGTCCACAAATCCATGGAAAGCATCGATAGCTATTTTTACAGGCCTTGGCGATCTTTGCTAAACATTACGACCAAAATCTAAAATCCATTTGTTGATGCGAAATTTATGGCGGGGCTCATGTTGTCATCAAACACTGACCGTGTATTCAAAGGAATGGGTTCCCTCTAAATCTCGAATTCGCTTCATGTCATGTCTTCGGCTCTGCTTAGGATGTCCATCGAGTCACCTACTCTGATGTGATGATCCAATTTGCGACTGCTGAGTATTCTGTAGATATCTAATTTACTGAGAACACTTTCATGCAAAGATTATAGGCGAATAAAATCATCAACACGTAGGATGCTCCATCACATTTCTTGGTCTACCTTTTGATGAGCCGGGAAGCCTATCTAGTAAGTATTAAAAAATTAATAGAGGACTTCCCCCAAAAAGACTCAAGTTCTTCTGAAGTAGTCAAATTAAAGCCTCCTTCGACCCGATGTAGGATCGGAAACTGGGGTATATGTAATAGTTATTTCGTTCTATGATTTTCATAGTATTGGCCATCCACAACTTGTCGTCATCAATGTCATCATGGAGTAGTATTACATAATCCACTTGCCGACATTTAGCCGGCCCTCACACCCTCTCATGAAAACTCACCTAATAACTTCAAGGTTGTTGTGCTATTCACCACCAATAATTCTCCAAAAATAGATATACAAACAATAAATCAATTCGAAATACACAGTGTGATACACTTAAATATCTGTTTCCTCCTTTGCAAGAACTCTACAAAGAACTCAACAAGTCTACCTTCTTCCACTTACCCCACCAGTTCATTCATACTCAGCATGGATGAATTCGCGCAATCAAGAGGAGATGATGATCTCTTCGCCGACGAGTTCGAACCTGCATCTGAGCCTACAGTTATAGAAGAGGCACCAATTCAATCTGTTTCCAAACTTTCGCCAACTGCAGAAACATATGTACATAGCAATGGCGCACAATCCTTACCTACTGGACCTTCAAATAACAACCATCATAACAACAACAAAAATCAGAGGGAACGTGGCGCGGATAGAAGACGAGGCGGAAGAGGTCGAGGTGGTGCGCTGAATAATGGTTTGAAATCATCGAGATATGCGACTCAAGAACCAGAGCCTGTCGCCATTCAACCTCAATCTGTCGAACCTACAACAGAACAAGTCCCAGTTGCTGCGCCTTCGAACTCTCCTCCTCTACAATCTCCTACTGAAGCGCAACCACAAACTCAACCAAAGCCTACACCTTCCGTTCGTGGTGATCGTTCTTTAACTGGCGGTCCATCGCACAAGAAGTTGACCGAAGAAGAATTGACAGCGAAGCTCGAGCGAATGAAGATAATAAATGCAGAAAAGGCAGAATCTTTCCGAAAGAGTGAGAAAGATAGGGAAGGATATGCTGCAAAGGAGAAAGAAGAGAAGCGCAAGAGAAAAGAGGAAATTGAGAGGGGTAAAGTAATGGAAGGCGAGAGAATGAAAAATAGAGAGAGAAAGTTAAAGGCTATGGGTGGTAGGGAATGGGATGAGGGCAAGGATGAAAAGGAGTTTGAGGATAATAAGGGAAGGAGTTCACAATATGTTAGGGGTGGTCATGGTGGAGTTATTGGAGGGAGAGGTGGTTTGGCTAGTAGTAGGTTTAACGATACCCCAGAAGATGATATGTCTTCGTACATTTATGATGAGAATAGAGGACGGGGAAATGGACGTGGAAGAGGAAGAGGTAGGGGTAATGGTAGAGGGGGAAGAGGTGGTTCAGCACAGCAAATTCAAACTGTACCCGCGCCGGAGGATTTCCCATCATTACCACCAACCTCAGCATCCAAGAATGCGACATCAGGTGTCATTTCTCCATTGGTCGGAGCTGGCGATTGGGCTGATGAGATGGCCACCCCTATTGAACAAGAGAAGAAACTCGAAGTTTAGACCACAGCGTAATTTGGGTTGATGGAAAGCATATTGTGGTCAAGGGCGGTTAAATTTGGATTGGGAAGAAAATCAAAGTCAGGCGTTACACATCGGCTCGTCTTGGGGAAAGGCTTTGAGCAGCGAAATTTGGTCATCGTCTTGGATACCACAACAGCAAGCGAATTGAATTTTTTACCAATATTGTAACGAAAGTACAGACTTGATTACTATGATGCTATGTTGATGAACGAACTGATCGTCTAGACAGATGAAAGAGAAGCTGGTATAAAAGTAAGTGCGCGGGTTCATGAAAAGTTTTCACGCTCTCAATATCATAATTCCTTGATCCATAACTCTAATGTAGTCAAATTGAGAAGTCTCATTTTCTAGTGGCTGTGTACATGTGTTAACTCCAACTGCTGTTGAAAAATCCACGAGGGCTAGCTTGCTTCTCCAGTAGGGATTCGATGCTGTTCGAGCCTGCTATCTGTTACTCGCGGTTTTTACATTCGAGGATTTTTACCCCTTGCGAAATACACTTTCAAAATGCAAATAAAAATGATAATTAAAGTCGTCTGGATCTAGAAATGCTTCTGAAACAGTTGACATATCTTCGAACAGATCATTCTTCATCGAATCATCTAGACCATCAGCTTCACATGTCATCTTCAGCATGATTTTCCAATCTATCCACGTTATTTGCTTGGTCTTTTTGATCATATATTTGATGCAACACCACCAGACCATGGCTCTCCTGATTGAATAGGTTCTAAACTTTGAGCCATCGATGAGTAATTATTCGAAATCTATATTCTGAAGCATTGCCTGCCCAAGCTCTCCTCGAAGCCTCATTATTCCTCGTACCTCACCGATATATTCTTGAGTTGCGTCGCTGAGGTCCTCGAAATCATTCTCATCATCTTGTTCCTGTTCCTGAATCTATATTTCGTACTCATCTATCCCAATATCATCATTCTACGGCTAAGCCTTCTCACCAATTTTATTTCAGATTTCCGAACAATATACGAAAAGTCTCGTGTTGCTCATGATCCCGATATTCACCACTCTGAGTTGAGAAAGCACTGCCACAGGTGAACAACTCTCAAACTCCCTCCACTGGCTTACATGCCTGCACTTTGCTCCTTTCCAAATATTATAGTGAATCGCAAGGTTTCTTTAATCTTATTCAAGCTACTACCCACATCAATTGTCTTCAAAATTCCACATTATGCAAGTACTTAATTCTATCACTAACATACGAGATGACGTTTTTCCAATTCATTCAATGCCAAAATATTTAGTATATCACCTTTGTGTACGTTGGTATATATGGACTATCCCATATCACTCTGTTCCTCTTTTACCAAAAAACTACACATATATTTATATGAATTCATAATTCTTATGACCTACTGAAAGGTACTATGACCGAGACCAGATTGACATGATGTAGAGGTATGGAAGTGAATAAAAGAGCAGAGAGAGAAACATTCTAACACGAATTATGGAAGCTTGGGTAGAGAAGTGTGGTGTATTCAGCAACAGATGACAATTCGCTGCAATCAAAGAGTTGTAAATGTACGAGAGTGAGAGCGGAAGCAGCAGAGCTTTGACATGTTGATAAATGATTTTCGATCGTCATCCGTAATTTCAATACAGAATTCTCTCAATTATATTCGACACTGAGAGGGTTTTGTAGTATTATGTGGTTTTGCGATTGCGTGGGTTGAACAAAAATGCTTCAAGGTAATCTTACAATTGGAAGTGCTCATGAAACTTGTCAACAAAACACTTGGGGAATTGTGGTATGAGATAACCACCAGTGCTATGAACCGTAAGTCCCCACTATTCTTTATCTTCCTCCAGGCTTTGCGCGAACCGGTTAAGTTTGTTTGGCAGGTATCTATCTGGCCATGGCCGCTTGCTGGACGGTTTGCACTACCTGGCAAATCTAAAAACCAAAGTGCATTGATTGGCAAAGGCAAAACTGGTGTTCTAAATGCGCAAGATAACCTGCTCTTCGATCGCAGTTCGTTTTTGTTTTTTCTTTCACGTGAGGTATAGTGAATAACAGCATTTCTTCGTGCGGTAAAAAAATCGCAAGTTTAAAAAGCTTTCTAAGCGCGAAATCTTTACAACTCACACATCTTTCTGTAGTGGATTTTTTCATCAGCGCAGAGACAAAAAGCGCAAACATAGTGGATAAGCTCATCATCATGGATGGATTTGGTGATTTGGCTGATTTCGATCCCAGGGATGGATTGGATGACATGGATAAATATGACTCCGACAATATGGACATCATGGGCATTCGGGCCAAGTACAACAACATTTCTGGTTTCGATATCATGGTTGAATTTGACTCCGATGAGTTCGAAGACATGGATGTCTCCGACCGTATGGAAGTATCTGAGTTTGGATCTGACATCATGGATGAATCGGATGTTGATGAATCCTCTGCGGGTCACCCCTCCACTCACAGGAAGGTCACTGGCATGGATGAAATCAATGAGCTGATCAACGATCTTGAAAACGCTGGCACAGAGACACAAGAAGAAATAACTTCCTTGGTAAGTTGACATACTGTCATTTGAATGGCAACCAAAATCCTTTGACTTACATTTCTCCAGATTATTTTCTTTGATACTGTTGATCTGAGAGAAGAGCCCACGAGGCGATAAGGTCGCTGAACTTTTGCAACTGTAAGGAAGTCTATATCCCTTCCCATGAATTCTTATTTTAAAAATGACAATAATCGTTTCATTACTGACTTGTTCATTACCCAGAATCCCAAAAGTTTGCGATCTCACAATAAAGTTTGTAAGTGTTGTTACATCCATCATTTTTACATGAAAGTAACGCTCGACTCCAGTCATGTTATCTCGATAGCCCCAATAACTGCTTTGGCAAGAAGCTTTTGACCGCTTTATGCTCTTTGGATATTGAAACATTTGCCCACCGTGCAATGAACCCAACACCTCCCACCAATTTGAGACTTAGCAGAGACAAATCACTACGAACTGACTTTGGTCAACGAAATTTGTTAAAATTAGTGGCATCTTGGCCCAACCTCCATACTGTTAGTGCCAATTCATTGAAAGCATCTATTGAAACTAACTTTCTAGTTACATATTGAAGGATATACAAATGGTCCACCCTATGGCGAAGAGTTGCCCCTAGTAACTTGTGCTCTCAGGTTCGTTACATTCGAGAATTTGACCGGCAACTACGGTTTTATATCTCGCATATTTGCTGGGTCTGCGTATAGTCTTGTGGGATTTGAGGCTTGGACTCTCAGTATTGATGAACACTTTCAACCGGTACGGGCCTAATTTAACCTCCCTTGTTGGTATAGTACTAACCTCTACCCTCAGATGGACCCTCTTCTCCGACCGGTTCTTCCTTCTATTCAATCACTCGATATTTCGGGTTACAATCATCCTTCAGACAGATTCCTCAGACACGAACTTCCAAGTGCGCATCATCTCTGTAACCTCAGACTAAGAGGACACAATAAAGGACCCAACAGGGTGATGAGAGCAGTGTTCCAGAAGTTAATGAAAACGAGAGAATGGAGGCGTACATCGCTACGAAAAATTATCTCTCACAAACATAAGAAACGTAAGCTGAAGAGTCAAATTCAGACGTTTCAGTGGCAACTGTTGGATTACAAGGATGCGGATGGGATCAAAAAACAAGACAAGCTGAAGAGAAAGCTACAAAAGAAACAAAGAAAACTGTTGGCTTGGAAAGAGTAAGCAGATTGAGCTCATATTGTGTTTGACTACATATCAAAGATAACGAATGATCTCGCCCGTCCTATCAGCAGAAAATACCAGTCAACAACACGACTGTGGCGTTCTCAGTTGAATATGTGTATACTCATTCTATGACAAGAAATACATGTTCAATAATGACGAAGATGTTCTCAAAAAGTGTATTCGTTTTATATGTGACGGTATCTGCAATTGTTTCATAAACACAACTCGAGGGATATGTCTACAATGCGTGGAGTAAGTCGGTGTCAAAAGCCTATACGCGTATGTTATTTTTCACAGATGAACGCGGGGTTCAGGATGGTGCTTGAGCGTTGATCCACTAAAACATTCAGAGATACAAGGGCGCGAGAGGGGCTGAAAGAGCTCGGAGGGGTACAATAAGCGATTTTGGGGGAATGTCATGAATCTACCAATTCCTATCCGCGTATTCATTTCCACTACCGACATTTCACCATGTCTATCCAGGGTGAGGATAAGATGTTCTATGGACGGCATATGGAACTGGATGCCAAGGGAACCTATTTACCCTGATAGGATTGGTGCTTACACTTACACAATGATTTAAGACTACCAGGCAATTAACATGCAGAACGGTGTGATCGTGGCACAGCCAATTCGAAGCTAGAGAACTCTAAATCCCAGAATGAGAAAATGACAAAATGTTATATTTCAGCCATCTTTCAATCTCCTCAAAGTTCTTATAATGTCGGTGCAATGAGATGTCGATTATACATAGTTAGAACATCACAAAATTCGAGAAGTTCTGATAATTTTCCGGTGGCCGAATCTTTAGTTTCGACGAGTTTCTCATCAATTTTTCCTCACTCACAACCATCACCATGGATACGACGGAGCGACGATCCAGCATTTCTGGGCGCATTCGTAATACATCCATCTCATTAGCAGATGCAGCTCTAAATTTTAATCCTCAATTGGGGATGTGGGCAGCAACCGGTACCGCCATTGCCTATGCTCCAACGTTGGAAGAACTCCGAGAGCCCATTTCCGGAGGCGCAAATATCGAATTCAATGAACATGGTCACTCTAAGCGTACCGTCACGACAGACTTAGATGGTGAACCAGTCCTCGTAAAAGCTTCATCACGTACACAAACCCGTCGATTGAGTAATGCCCAAGTTTTAAATCCTGTACCAGTGGTGGGCCATGAGAATTCCAATACCGTACTCGAAACTGAACCTAAATTTGTGAAACCTTCATTGAAGACTCGAACAACAGTCATTGAAGAAGAAAGACATGGTTGGGGTCCTGCCATTAAACACGGTTTTGCTGCATTTTGGAAATTCGCAACAACGCCTACTGGTTTCTTGATGACGATATATGGATTGAATATTGTGGCATGGGGAGCTATGCTTTTCTTCTTACTGCTAGATGCCGCTCCAGCAATGGATCATCCGGATAAAGATTCTAATGATTCACCTAGGAAGAAATGGTTGGAAATTGATTCCCAGATTTTAAATGCTTTATTTTGCGTCACTGGATTTGGCTTGGCTCCCTGGCGATTTAGAGATTTATGGAATTTGTTGCAGGTGAGATTTGGGAAGAATAAGAAAGCAATGAAGAGGTTGGCAAAGCAAAATAAAAGTTGGTTTAGACCTGGGGCTTGGTATACAGATTCGCTAAGGAATGAAAATGAAGAGAATGGTGTTTCTATTCCAACCACTTTCACTGGGGAAGTCGCACCTCCTACTAGCTTATGGAAACTTAGCTTTGTGGTTTGGATGATGGTTTTGAATACTTTATTTCAAGGAGTGTTGGCTGGATTCATGTGGGGATATAACAGAATCAATAGACCTTCCTGGGCGACTGGGACATTTATTGCCTGTGGGTGCGCTGTTAGTTTATCTGCAGGAACAATGATGTGGTGGGAGGGGAGGAAGGTCAAGAAGATTGAAGGCCCAGTAATCAAGGTTATAGAACCGGATGAGAAAGAGACAGAGTTGGAGGATCACTCAAACAAATAAAACGTCTTGGACCGCTTCTTATATATTTATTTTTCTATTATTCTATTTCTTTCTGGCTCTATTAGTTGTTGGTGTGGAAGTTTCCAGGCCATCAATACCGTTCTCTTCTATGTAAGTCATGACAGTCATGACAGTCATGAACCGTTCAGAAACTGTATCGAAAGTTCCATAGTTCACTGCGCTTCACCCAGATTAATTCCTCCAATTCAAACTCTAATTATTCCAAACTCACGATTTCTTTTTGTTTCCTATGCCGTCGCTTGATACCTCATGCAATACAAGTCGCTTCTGAAAGTTCCATACCAAAACTCCATCCTTTATGGATCTCCTCATGAGCGATGATCACAAGATTCTATTCGTCAAGGCTCATTAACTTCCTCCAACTTTGAGGCACAGCATCAAAATCCACATTAAGATGTGGACGTTGCCTTTCTATCCTCTTCTGCAATCTTCCTTGCTTTCCTATAGCCTCATCCTCCTCTGGCCAATACCTCACCAAATCATACATATCCGCATTATGAAATTGTATTATATCCTTATCTTGCAATGTTTCGACGTGAATATTCTCCTCATTATTACTTTGCATATATGGATATCCTGCCAATTGCCATGCCATATGCAAAAATCCAATATCATATTCAACTTTGCGCTTTAAGCTTGAGAGTTCGAACCACGGAAATTCCATTAAATACTTACGGCGAAGGGCAATACGGGTTCGTTTATAAAGACCATCCGTGATCCATGACCCTTCAATGTAATCATTTGGATCCGCAGAAATGATTGGCTTATCGCTGGATTGATAATTTGTTACATCCCAATCACCTGAAAATGCTGCGAACGACAATCCATTAGGACAATAAAATTGTTGAATGTGTTGATCAAGTAACCATCCTCCATTTCTCCAACGACATTGTTGAGCTAATATTTGACAATCCTTTTGTACTTTCACACGTACAGATTTCTGCGCCCCACCATTCAAAAGCCAAGGCCAGCTATACATGTACCAGCCATAAATTTCACTGCAAACTTTTGTGAATTGCATTTCGTGGGATGTAACATGGAGAGAGTGAGATCCGTATTCGAGAGGGTATATATCGCCACTGGCTAATATTCGAGGTAGCTCAATGGCCGGTCTTATAATGTATGGCGTTGTCTTCGTCGGCTTTGGAGGAATAGCTATGGAGGGAGTGGTAACTCTGTTGGCAAGATTAGGTGTAAAACGAGCTGTGAGAATGGTATAACATAATCCACTTGTAAAATCCCTTAACTTTTGAACCTCGAAAGCATTGTGGACTTTATCGATGACAGCCTTGCCTGAGCAACGACGTATGGGCATGACACTAGATACAGTTGGCAAATGAGAAGTATTGAATGGAACCTGGTTTGGTGGAGGTAAAAGGATGTAGTACCGAAGATTTTGCTTATCGTCGATTAGGATTTGTAGATCAAGAGAGAATGGTCGAATTTCTGGGAGTGAGGGATGATGCCATGGTGATGTTTGAGAAACTTTATACTTGGTCGTGCTATTTTCCGTCGATGAGTTGCATACGGTGATTTCAATATCTTGTGGAGCTGATGAAGAATAGATACCATGAAACGGTGACATATTTGAAGCGGTATAATATATTGACTTTCTCGTGCTGTGATGTAGGCGCAAGCAATTTCGAAGTAAGTGTATAGCGTGTCGAAAAACTTCCAATAGTCCAATTGAAATTTGATAATAACATACTCTCTGACACTTCAAAGTTATAGAATACCTTGAATTTCCTCTCTTGAAGCTTTTTGGAAGAAATTTTCAATCGGAAAGATTCAAAAAGCTATTGTAAGTGACCGGCGACCGCAACGTAAGAAAGAGTCAAACGGAGGGTCTTTATACGTAAATACCTAGGTAGGTGGTGAGTTTGAATCTAAGAAGGCACAAAAGTCGTTTTGATAGAAAATATATTTGTGCCAATCTCGCATTTATCAAAGATCTTAGGTAGTTGAGTGCTCACCAGAACAATAGCTGGTAGTTAGGTGAAGCCTGAACTTGTGCGAATGATCATAGAAATGATGATAATTATTCACACTTTTTTCGTGTGGATTCGAGCCTCTGACTCTCGGGATAGTGAATTCACGAATATGATTGGGGTGAAACATCAGATGTAATGAATCTTTAGAAGTCTGAACTCGGCTCATAAATCTCGAATGATATATGAGATACAAATAAGAAAGTAAATACGCTGGGAAACAATTCAATGAATCAGCAAACCTAAGTAGGTCAACAATTTTAGGCTACATAGATACCTACATACCGAACCGCTTCAATCACATTCTGATACCCAAGAGAAAATGTTTGAGTCCTCCTTGATCTCAAGGGTAAATCTGCTGTGGTTGCGCTGAGTTCGTCTGATTAAATTAAATGAGTTACATCACTCCAACAATGGAGCATTGCCTTCGGAACAGGAAAAAAAAAGTAAAGCAATAGGGAACGAAAATGAGACCCGAATATTGCTATGAGAGATAGAAAGAAATATGAAGCATATATATAGCGATTTGACTTTCCTCCCTAAACTTAATCTTTCCCAAATCTAACCTTTGTACTTTTACTCAAAACCAAAACTGGCAGTGGCTTGACTTCCCAATATCCTCTTATAAACTCTTTATGATGTTTCTCAACGCTCTTTCCAAGCAAGTTTTCGTTAATACCTACATTTTTTACCTCTTTCAATATCCCCCCAACACTTTTTCCACCTTTTACTCCTCTCCACTCTACTACTGTTGGGCATAATTTGGAAGACCCAGATATAACTTCCAACGTTCCATGATTACCCAAACAAAATGTAGTTCCCCTCTTTAATTCGTGTGCATTCCAGATAGTCTTCTTACTACTGACCACTTTTTCTTGCTTGAGTTTGGCGGAGCAGTTGGAAAGTAGTGATTCATTAATTTGTAGTGAGGTTTGTAAAACAGGGTATCCTTTGGTTTTCGCTGCAAGGGAACAACATCGTCCGAATCCATCTTGGTCGTGAAAATCAAGACATTGCTTTCCAACAACTACCATGGTTAATGATTCTTCGGAGTCCTCTAGAAATCCTGTCCATGTATGTTCGGATCGAAATAATGTAACGATCCATTCCTCAAAAAAATTGCAAGTGTCCAAGTCCAATGAAATTAAACTATTGGGTGGGGTTGGAAGTCCGATGGCAATGTTATTTTGTACTGGTGATTGAATTCCGCCGCCGGTTATGTTACCTTTGATCGAGCCGGGCTGTCCAATAGAATCGTCATCATCCTCCCCATCTGAATCCCCCTCTGCATCAAAAGATTCAACCCAAAAAGCACTTAATTCTTGATTATCCTCATCAATGCCTGTCTCTTCTAGTGCATCCAGACACTTGGAAATTGCATCACCAATATTGGTCTGCCAATCTTTATCTGCTTTCCAAAATTTCCGAAATGACTTTGGGCAACGTAATGCTTTGAGATATGAAGACTCGCAGACACCGTTATCCCATCTGAAGGAAATGGCATGGAGGTAATTAACCATAGTATCAGACGCGAGAATGTTTAACAATCGTTGACGACGAGCATTGCGAGAACAGAGAGATACCTCGACTCCAGAGTAAGCTTCAAGATCAAGAGGATTTCGTAAACCATGTCGCCATCGCTCCACTAAGGCATCCTTCATTGTATGCCCAATTCTCCGTTTATAAGTTACTTGTCCTGCTCCAGAGATAAATCCCATAGCGCTTCCTTGTATTTGTATTGCATGTGAATCGACATATCGTCTAGCACGAGAAGTATTAGGTGAGCGAAGAGCTTGTTGATCCGACAATCGACTTTTAATACGTAAGGCGCGTTCGGGAGACTGAACACACTTCTCATTGACGAGAAGGCCATAATTGTTAGGTGCTCCGATCAATAAGATGTCGGAAGATAAAAGGTATTGTCTCGGTAAAGATTCCTGGTTTGCATCAACTTCTTCCTCATTCCAAGTCTTGAATGGTATCCAGTGACAAAAGACCTCTGAGTTCATGGGGACCAAATTGGTGTCATTATCACCGTTTTGTGTTTTCCATGGAATGATAGCACCATTTCCGATATCATATTGCTTGATCTCATTTGTCAAAGAGCTTCTCATAATTTTCCAAGATGGACCCCAAAGATCTGTTAGAGCCTCAATGGTTGATGATAGAAACAAACGTATTTTGTAATCAGGAGAACCATGACTGAAGGGATGGAAAACCCATGGCTGCTTCCCTCCTAAGAACCTGTCCATACATTGTAACTGTCGACGGCGCATTTCGACACCTGATCCACCTAAAGTTGAGATACAAGAAAGGCCTCCAAGACGATTTAGAGCCTTATCATGATACTTGAATCGCTGTGGAATACGGAATGATGGGCTATCCTTCTCCACCAACTCTGTATCGAATGGTTGAATGTGAGCGCCAGCGTATGATAAAATTGCGAGTTCTATGACTTGAGTAGTAAGTTGCCAAACAAAGCCATCTGATGGCCGACAAGCCATGTCAGGTAATATTAAGATCGACGTTAAACTCAAGATATCGAGGCATTCCTGGGTTAGATTTAACGAGTCGTCGATTTCTTGTATCAGTCGGTCGAGCTCTTCCGCGGTAAATCTGTTGTAAGATTGACCCAAAGTAAAATTGACCAATATTTTACCCATTAACTCTTTAAAAACTCCCACTAAATCTAATATAGTCTGTATCTCAATCTGAATAACCCTCACAACCCCAGCCCTCTGCTGATCTTGTACTAACAAGGAGATATGCTTTGCACAATAACCATTATCTTGAAGTGTGGTAAGGTTATTGCCGGCCCTATGGGCCCTGTTATGACATAAAAGAAGGTCCAAAAGAAGCTCGGAGTCGTAGTATTTAATGATATTCAAACAACAATCAGTCTCGTATTTATGGTACTCTGATTCTGGAAGGCAAAGTAAAGCTGCATCCTGGGATGGTCCGGTAGAATCGCCAGTTTTATGGATAAAGAGTCCTGAATTGTTGAAAACTTGCTGTTCCAAGGATTCTAATCTGTCAAAGTAAGCCTTTGGGTTTGTTATTCGTTCTTCTGCTGAAGCAGATAGTTCTGGATCATCCAGGAGGTCGTCGGAATCGTATTGCGTGTCGTTTGTGTCAGACTCGATATCACCAGAAGCAGTGATCGATGTATTTGGAGATGTTTCTGGTGTTTCATTCGGCGAATTATGATCAGAAGAATTTGATACGATTTCGAAGATATCGGGCGTGGCTTGATCTACGGCTGAATATGAATGCACAATAGAATGAGCTCTCATGAGTTTCAGAAACCTCTGAATAACTAGCACGATTCTTCCTTGCTTTGCCAAGATCGATCTGAACCGTTGAAAATTACTGATGTGGTTGGTTTCGAGGTGTGAGGGGCTTTTTGGCTCAATATGGACGCTTGTATTTCCCAAAGAAGGATCGGGCAACTCATTTCTAGAACACATCAAGAGGTTCAGGCGCAGAATTTCAAAAGCCGAGCCTCCGCTGATGAATCTCTTGATGTGTTCTAGATTTGGGAATTCTGAATAATCAATATCGATCGAATCGTCAACTTCCACTGCAGCAGTATCTCGTTTCTCCGCCTCGTCTATTATTTGAGCGTCAGAAAGCTTAGTGCCCACACTCAATG
Organism: Botrytis tulipae; assembly: GCA_004786125.1. Classification (NCBI taxonomy): domain Eukaryota; kingdom Fungi; phylum Ascomycota; class Leotiomycetes; order Helotiales; family Sclerotiniaceae; genus Botrytis; species Botrytis tulipae. The sequence continues at coordinate 76,377 of PQXH01000131.1, forward strand.
CCAAGTATTTCTCAACAAGAAACTTTACATCGATTTGCTGGTCTAGATATGAAGCCATGGCGCGTGAGTCCGAGTCTCTGTTAGGATTTGTAAAGTCAAAAAGCCTAGTTGCAAACCATGGTGCATGTCGTTCAAGTATATTGACGACATCTTTTTCTCGAGTATCAGTAACAGTTTTTCGGAGTTCAAGAATAAAAAACTGAAGTAATCGTCGGATATTCCGAATAAATCGTGGTTTGGAAATCTTGGAAGCAATGTTAGAGAGACTCGACCGGAGCTCAGAATCGGTGTAGATAATTGTTAGAATCTCTTCTTTCGCTGCCTGGGGAAGGTCTTGAGTGATTGAGGCAGATTCCTGGGAGGGTAGACTTGAGCCTAATCCACTATCTCGGTACGTCTGCACAGAAGCGAGTGACTTTACATCCCAATGAAATAAATCATGTTGATTGATATCCACTTCCGATGAATCTATATCGTTGAAGCTGTTTTCGAAGTTCGATGGCACTTCTAAGTCACTTGCGAAGACAGAAGAGCCTGGTCTGCCCAACTGCTCCGTAATGATCTGATCATCATAGGACCAAGTATGCGCAGAGAACATCTCAGCCTCCTGGTCGTAATGGTGCCCCAACGGATGCATTGAATGATCTTTGGGGGGCAAATTTCCCTCAGCACGATGATTTTTTGAATGCCGTTTTTCACTTTCGAAAGATTCCGGCGATCGAGCCTGAATGGCTTGCATTTCTTCGATTTCGGATTCTATTACATCGACTGCGGCGATATTCACTGCTTCTTTCGCAATAATCTTCCAATTTTTTGTGCTTTCGATCCCGCCTTCTGTTGTATTTCTCTGCCGGCGTTTTTTCACGTCGTGGCTGATACCATGGCATTTCTCTTCGTGAGCTTTGAGATTGCCGGATCTGGTAAATGTGGCTTTGCATTCATTCAAAGGACAAGACAGTCTGTCAATTAATCTTATAAGATGTTTTTCTTTGATGTGGCGTCTCAAGTTACCCGCCTTCCACTGATCTCCTCCGCCTGGCTCATAATCACAATATGGACATTTCGGGTGCCCGGCTGTGGTTGAGTCAGCACTGGCTGAGCCATTAATCTCTATTTGATATCCATTGTTATCAGAAGAATTGAAATTTTGCAGCGCCTTGGCCGACACGGAATCGTGGTCTACCGGTGCAAGGGGATCAGCAGTCGCTTTGCTTAAGATCGTGTATTCTAAGTTTCTCGGCCTTGGAGATTCATCGGTCGCAAGCTCAACTGTGAATTGTGTAGAACAACTACACGGAGCATTAGTCAAATCTTTACAGTAGTAATGCAATCTTACTCTTCCTCTCCAGAAATTCCAACGCGCAGATGTAACTTTTCATGTCTTGTGAGTTGGAAAGGATCGTTGATTTTTTCGCTACATCCGAGATGACTACACGCTTGAGAGTGAAATCCTTCGGAAACGGAACCCTGGCATAGAAACGTATGGGAAGGTGTTTCATTACTTGTAGGCCCTGTGGGGTCACAAAATTGAACAAGAGACTTCGGTTGAGATTGCCCAAACATTTCAGACAACGAGTCTGATGAAACTGGAATGCTGTTATAAATATAAAATGGTACTTGTGATGGAGGGAGTCTATCAGATAAGATGTTTTCACGACTTAGCATTTGTGACTTTCTCCCCGCACCATCCTCAAGTAGTTGTTCCTTGATAGATGGCAACTTAGGGGTTGTATCTTCCAATCTATAGTCTCTTTCATTTGCTAGGGGAGATGTACCGGTATCATAATGCTAGAGGACATCAATTTGCATATCAAAGAAGAAAAGATAATCTGTAGAGCTACCTCGTTGCTTGCAGACATGCCGGATGCTGAGACGGCTGTCATTTGGTTTTCCGGCTTCCATCGCTCGTTAAAAGCTGAATATCCATCGCAGACACGCCCAAACTTTTGGCATCTCATGCAAGCTGGCTTTGTTTCATCGCATTTGACTCGTCTGGCTCTAATATCATACATTATTCATGGTGTTCCGACTATTGATTTTGAATAGCATACTTGCAAGTGTTGCAGCCAGTTTTGAGCTTTGCGTGACTGTGCTGATATGATTTACGGGGCTTCTTGCTCTCTATACTTGTTAGTCTATGACAGTTTAAGACAATCTCAGGAAGAGCAACAGCAGGTCAACGAACCATGAGAGCCACTATCTTCATTATTTACATGCGCATGCACATTTCCACCAACAGGAAGAGACACTTCATCATCCTCAAACTCCCCCTTGCCCTTTTCAATCATCGTGAGTTGTTAAACCAGAAAGCGGGCTAGCAGGTAGACACTAGTCGCACAGTTCTATTGCTGAAGTATGAACGATCTTGTATATGTCCTCGAAGGACGAATTTGGTGATCAAGGAGCTGTTTTCAAAAGCTTCAAATATTAGCAACCGTCAAAATCTATCCGCCAGCCTTGTTGCGGCAATCAATTCCTTCGCTATACCATACCACCAAAAATATGATACATACCACAAAAGTTCAGCAGAACTTGTTTTCACTCAGTCTCATCATTCCACGGCGTTAAAGATATTATTAGAGAAAGAGCCGAACAAGAAATCACAGAAAGAAAGGATGCCATCAAAGATAAATGATTGAAGGTGGCGAACAAGACAATACTCTGCCTCAGCCTCAATCTACATGCATGATCTGTAGAAAGTTGTCAGCAGATGATACGGGAATTAGCCTAGCCCCCAAAATGCGAGGTTTGACTTGAAGACAGCTATTGGCTGTACCTTCCAAGGTCGCAAGGAGCGAACCTCAATATTCTCTTGGAAATTACAAGCAAAAATCAAGCGCTAAGCAGCCGAAATGACATGTAATATGCAATCATGGAATTCGAAGTGTAGAAACAGTCCGGAATTTGAAGTCCCTGTTCACTGATGATTCAAAATCAAAAGAAATTGCTTTAGCAATTCATCCGCTGCCAGTGATGCACAAAGCTCCTGTATGTGACCATCACTTCCTTCTGTATTCGACGAGAAATTTCCAAGAGACCCAGCGATACATATCATCTCACCGTATGAGATAAACAATACAGTTTGGGTCGTTAGGTATGCTTCCAAGCCCCGACAGACTTGGTAGAGGATACTGATACGGTCTTCACCCATTGGATAATTAGCACTTTGGTTTATATGCCAAAAGAGCTGTGATAAGCCGCGTTGACGACTTGACCACAAAGGCAATGTCCAGGTAAATAAGCCTTGTATGAACACAATGCACGGACAGAGCCAAGAATGAGGAGAGCTGTCAAAGCAGCAAACAGACGACGTGTGAAATCCATAATGCGGATTGGGATGATATTAGACTAACTGATAGAATGGCTCACAATGATGGTTTCCTTGATGCAGCAAATGTATAGCTAGGTAGTGATAATGTTGTAAGATTATGTATGACATTGTAATAATCGTAATGTGATAGTGTATTTTTTGATGGGGAGGAAAAAGGTGGTTAATCACAAGAGGCAAATAATTGATTTTGAGAAAGCAAAACATGAAATAAGAATGAATATCAAGGGATGTTCTCTGAATAGCAAAGGAACTACCTCATTAGGTGGAAGATCAGAAATCAGCAACGCCGTTCTTCCCGGAAAAGTGAATGAAAGTCTCCAAATCGCATTTGTGGTTCTTGTCAAAGGAGTCGTGATCCTTGACTCGAGGGATGTGAATGAAGCAACAGGGTGACGTCAAGCAGTAATTTGCAGTTTTGACTGTAGAGGGTATCGTGGATTAAAGATATGTACATGTAGCCAAAAAGGAAGCAATGTATCAAGGATCGGATAAGATTTAGAAGATGTTGATGTATAATCAATTAGACGCGAACCATCAATATTGAGTAGTTTCGGCATTTCAAGGTGATGTCTGAAACTCCAGTATCTCTGACTTCACTTCTCTACATCCCCTCCGTTCAAATGTCCCAAGAGGCCTTTTTTAGAGACATTCATAGCACGTTGTATCTCCGCCTCTTCATCTCTTAGTCTACCCTTTCCGAACTCCAAAGCTCTTTGCTGTTTCCGTTTCTCTTCCGCTACTCTTCTTTCTCTTTCTTCCAATGCCTTCTGTCTTCTTTCCTTTTCCAAGTTTTGCCTGGTGGTTTCCTCACTTTCTTCTACAGTAGCGATTTCAGGTGGTGGCGGTAAAGTGGTGATGAAAGCTTCAATCAGAGGATCTCTTACGGCTGCATCCAGTGAAATATATCGTATGTCCCCAAGGATTGTTGCCGGCAAATGAGAGATAAGAGTCGCGTTGTTCAAGGCAGATGGAGATTGAGACTTCAGGAGTGTGGAAAGGTCGGATTTCAGATTCGATTGTGGAAGTTTCAGTCGATTGATGTGCTCTCTGTAAAACTTTTCCCGGTCTTTATCTAATAATGATGGGTCTCTCATTTCCGCTTCCTTTTTGTATTTCCGTTTGAACTCTGGCCAATATAATTTGGGAGTTGCGTGTTTTTGCAAGAACGCCAAGTATGGAATCTTGGGATCTTTCCTCTCTTCTTTGGCTCGTAGTTCTCGAAGTTGTGCAATCTTTTCTTTTGACCATTCGTCCCATACTTCCCGTCGCGATTTCATATTCGTAAGAGCTGTGTAACGAGTATCCTCCACAATTTTTCCATCTTCAATCAATTTCTCCCACGGCCAGTATGGATTTATACCAAAGTCATTGAGCAAATCTTTGAAAAGAGCTGCCGAATCTTCCAATGACAATTCCAATCCCTCTGCGCCCGGTTCCCAGTCATCCATATTGCCATCATCATATTCTCCTGGATCTAATCCGTATTCCTGTCCCATGGCTGCGAGCTGATATGCGATATCGTCTTCATTGAACTCAACAGGTTCGTCAGGATTGAGTTCTTCGGTTCTTTGACGTTTTGAGGGATTTTCCACGTCCTCATCATTTTCTCCTTCATCATCTGTCACCTCCACTTCTTCATATTCAGAGCTGTCTTCTCCATCATGCTGCGGAACCTCAGCAGCCGTATCGTTGATCCCTGGCCTTTGCGCAGGCCCAGAAACTTTGGAATTATCTTCGGTATTCTGGTTCTTCGAAAGAGAATCTGCCTTTTCTTGTATTCTCAACTGATCCAGCTTCAAAATGCCCTCCTTGAGTTTATCTGGTATCCGCCAAAAACTTTGATCCTTCTCAGTATTATAAACAAACCTCCTTCCATATTTAGTATGTACAAGGATCCAAGGTTCGCATCCTGGAATGGGAAAACGCGACTTTGGCTTGTCATTTGGCTGCGGTCGATTCTCCCGTGAACGTTCATGACCACCTCTACCTCCTCGGTGACCCTGTGAGCCACCTCTAACACCTTGAGTATGTCCATGATCTCGAGAAGGGAGACTGTTGAAATTCGGTCCAGCACTTGGTATTGAATTCCCAACAGACTGATATTGAAGAAAGTTTTGAATTGGATCTGGAACAGGTTGTTGTGCTATCACTATTGGTGCCGGTCGCGTATATGTAGATTGTTTTGTTTCAGCATTGTAGTAGTAAGAATGCCCTTTGCACATTAGCTATGATACGTCTGGAAAAAAAAAGTTTTTACCTGTGGGAGCTTTATGCTCAGTCCATCCCGGTGGTAAAGGAGGTGGAAGGGTTGGTTTGTGAGTTGATTTCAACATTCTTTTGGCATAAAATTCGTATGCAATTGTGTAAGTTACCAGATAAAACTATTACCTAGTATCTCATCAATTCTCGTCGTTGTGAAATCAAAATTTTATTCGGCGCATTGGAAAGAAGAATGACATTGATACAAAATCATGATTCAAATGATATGTGAGGCTAAAATGAGCGTGAGGCTGTAATACGAGGCTGTAAGGCCAAAAGAATCCGGCGCTAAGCTCCGCACTACTACGCGTGGTTCGGGTCGTGCCTGGAGCTCCAATATGAGGTTCAAGTTGAGCTTGGAGATATAATAACATCGCTGTCAACGAAAAGAGGTTATTTTAACTTCAATTATCCTACAACAATATCGAAGATAGGGCGTATTTATTTCTCGTCTTTTTCTTCAAGATTCCCCTCCTTTGAAATAAACAAATACCCATCTCGATAAATCGCAATCATGTCCAGAAGATACGATTCAAGAGTAAGCTCCAAATAACCCACAGCTCCCAGATACATAGCTGATTTTTACGAAGACGACTATCTTCTCCCCAGAAGGACGTCTCTACCAAGTCGAATATGCTCTCGAGGCAATCTCTCATGCAGGAACAGCATTGGGAATATTAGCAAAGGATGGAATCGTATTAGCAGCAGAAAGAAAGGTTACTAGCAAGTTATTGGAGCAAGATACTTCAGCTGAGAAGCTTTACATCTTGAACGAGTATGTCAAATCATTGTTTGGATTTCATTATAGAATCTTCTGACATATTTTTAGCAATATGATCTGCGCAGTAGCAGGTATGACAGCTGATGCCAACATCCTCATCAATTACGCTCGCCAAGCTGCTCAACGATATCTCCTTACCTACAACGAAGATATCCCTTGCGAACAACTTGTACGTCGATTATGTGATTTGAAACAAGGTTATACTCAACATGGTGGTCTTCGTCCCTTTGGTGTTTCATTCATCTATGCAGGTTACGACCCACAGAGAGAGTTCCAATTATACCAGAGCAATCCTAGTGGTAACTATGGAGGATGGAAGGCTACAAGTGTTGGTGCAAATAACGCTAGTGCTCAAAGTTTGTTGAAGCAGGACTACAAGGAGGACTGTGATTTGAAGGAGGCTTGTGGAATGGCGGTCAAGGTTTTGAGCAAGACTATGGATTCTACAAAGTTGAGCAGTGAGAAGAGTGAGTAAATTTGACTTGATTTGGAAGTTCATTACTAATGTCGATACAGTTGAGTTTGCGACAGTAGGAAAGAACAAGGATGGCACCATTTACCATCACCTCTGGGGTGCTGATGAGATTACGACATTATTGAAGGAACATGATTTAGCTAAGGATGAGACTGGACCAGATGGAGATCGAATAATCAGTTAGATATTTCTTAATGGTCTAAACTCAAGGACTATGTAACAACAATAAATATCTCGTCAGCAGATCGCGATGCTAGATCAATGAACTACAAGATTATGTTTTATAACCTTTGACACTAGTGACCTTTCCTCCCTCATTGCTGGTCCATATTCCTTCCAACTTTTTCCTATATTCATGCAATTTATTCAATTCCAATTGTAACTTCTCATCTGCTGGGGTGTCTTTAGGGACATTTGCAAAATTTGATTTTGCGTTTCTTGCCATTTTTGGGCCATACTTGATCTTTTTGCTGTCCAGGGCCTTTTCCAGGGCGTTGATATTGCTTCTCACTTTCGTCTCATTATCCTTTTTTTCCTTACTGGTCCCCCCTTTCCCTTTTTTCTCATTCTTGTTTTGCTGTGTATTATTATTGTCGTATGTTGATTTAGGGATGATCTGATCTCCATAAGGCTGGTACGCAGGGCGTGGGGGTAGCATCTTTCCTGGATATGCAGGTGGAGGCGCAATTTCAGATGGTCGTGTTAATTCGGCCTCACAAGCTACCTGTATTCCATGTGCTTGACTCATCTCATTAGACATATATCGAGCCAAATCAGGATTATCTCGAGGGATCAAGTGCCAGTAATTATTCGTCGTTTGAATAAGTTGGATCAATCGGATGCTGAGATACTCCATTTCAATACGTGAAAGCATCAAAGCTAATAAATCAAAACTCTTTTTGGGTACGAAGGCGGTATTATCGCGTTCGTGCTGTTCGGGCCATGAAGGAGGTACTTGTCGAAACATCGTGATTCTTTGGGTGAGATTGTTAATTGAGGCTTGTAGGTCTCGGTAAATTGGATATCGTCGATCAATACGTTCCTCCAAATCAGTTTTGTATGCTGCATCGGTAGCGGGTTCGATATATTGGCGTACAAGTTTTAGTTCAGTTTGTGCCATAAGTCCTCGCCCTTCGATAGCTTTCATGGCTTCGTGCACATGAATTGCTCGTCCATAATCGTCATCATATGGTCCATTCCAGTATTCTTGACTCCCTGGCACGTTCTTCTCGCGAATGTATAAGTAAAGTTGCCATACTCGTTCCAAGAATCTCTGAATTTCATTTCGAACAAGTTGTGCACAGAGTTCCCACTTGTTAGAATATGTTATGTTCTCAGAGTCTATACGAATAGGTGCGGGTTCCCATATTGGTACTTCCATCTGACGATCCGTTATGATTATCGTAAGGTTTCTCTCAGAATTGAAGAGTCCAAGATATATACCCCATATAAGTTCTTTGAACGATTTAAAGTCTACTGGCGGCGCAACGTTGACAGCTCCTATCGCAGTAGCGAGATTGCCGGGTACAACACCAACACCAGGCATATTCCCTTGCCACACACCTCTCAGTTGTTCCCCCATCTCGTTGATCACTCTCGCCCCCTCTCTGTTTCGTTGTTGTAAAAACATGACATAATCACTACTCACGTCCTTTTGCTGAATTTCCAATTGTAATGCTTTGATCATCTGCACGGATGCGACAATGTATCCTTGAATGGTGAGAAGATCCTTTTCCTTGAGATGAACACCAATTTCTCGAGCGGCAGCTTCAGCAAGTTGCCATAGTTTATACAGGTCTGAACGTATAGCTTCAACTTCTTCTCGAGGAATACCACTTCGCTCTCTCTCTTCCCGAAATATTAATTCTCGCCGCACCACAATCAACAACTCTTCAAGCGTTATATTTTTATTGAGCATTACTTTATGTCCCATTGGAGCCCGAGCAGCTTCGAAATCAGCAGCGCAGGTTTGTATTTGTCGTTGCATATCCAATAGTCGGTTGAAATGCCTATCCCTTTCATCACGGTATTGCGTCTCTTGAGCAATTCTTGATCTTGTTCTCGCCCTTGATGATTCAAGCTCTTCTTGCAAATGCGACAGTTCTGCCGGTGGATTGAAGTTGACCTCTCCCTTAACTCGATCTAGATCTTGTTCGAGATGGGCAACTCTGTCGGATACCCAATTGGACCAACATGGACAATTAGGAAGGACCTCAGGACTGTTCTGGTCTTGGTGTCCACAGTGATTGCCACCCTTGTAATCATTCCATATTCTCTGGCCATCTTCCGTGTCTGGGGGAAGCATTGTGGCGTTTAGATTGAAGTTGTGGGACGCAGCTTATTGGTATAAGATTGTTGTGATATTACCTCAAAACAAAATAGACTTTTCAGAGGGCGAAACAGATTCAATAAATGGACCGGACATACACTGGAAGTAACGAAGCTCAAATTGTGAGCTGTTCAACAAAGAAGTGCGGTATTCCGGTAATCGATCGACATATATTACAAACTCGACAAGTACAAAGGAATTGTTCGAAAAGGTTTACTGCCAAAACCGGCAGTCTAATTCCCGCTAACAAAGAAAGAACCATCAAAATATACAAATACAGAATAAAAATAGGAAAATAAAAACGCGAGTAGCTGTGAAGATGCGTTTTGTATATATCAACCGATATGAATAAAAACGAAGCTGGGTCCCATCGGAGCCAGTTGTATGAATATCAAGGGTTCTCTGGATGTTCCTGCTTGTTAATGAGGTGAATCATAATACGATATAACAGTATACGCCTCTCGCTCTTCTTATCGCCATTAGAGTGTCTTTCCAGCGCTGCCGCTCCTTTTTGAACCTAATATCCCGGACGTGATGTAAATTGGAGTAAGATTCACGTCCGTCATGTTAACGACGCATCATGTCATAGGCCTTTTCAGGAATTCCGAGCACCTTGATTATCGACTCAATTACTCATGGCTGAAAATACCAGAGTTTATGGTGGTATAATTGGGTCAATGTAGGAGACCAAAATCAATATTTGAATCTGTTTCGAGGTATCGCAACAGTCTTTGGGTGATGAATAATCATCAAGTTTCCATAGTTCATTGAACATTGAAACACAGTCCAGAAAAGAAGCCTGGAATCTGATGAACCACCCGAGTTGAGTGCATATCTCACGATTTTCAATTGTAGAGAGGGCGGTTTTGATAGTCCTCCAGACAATCCTTAAACGGATAATACTTAATAATGGTCTCTTCATGCTGTTTTGTGGAGCCTTTGGCCTTGAAGTGCATCAACTTGAAACCATTAACTCGAGCAGGGCCAATTCTTTCCAACCTGACTCTAATATCTTCTAGATCATTGAGAACGTCATTCGGGCGTCCTCCCGTTGGAAAGGAGAAAAGCTTTGAGGGTCTCTCTGGGAGATCTGACCAAGTGCGCAACCATCCCTCTGGTTTCTTTCCAACAATCTTACTTGGAGGAAATTCCTTTTCGACCTTACGAAGTAGGGACCTTTTGAGCTCAACGAATGCCTGGGATATTATCGGGATATATGCACTGCTCCTGTTTCTTTCGACAACCATTGTAACAGTTTCGGTATCTGCATGGGCATTGTATTCAGGTTCACCCTCGAAAGGATCCATCGAGAAACTGTCTTGCTCGTCTGCAAGTTGCTTCAAAAGCCAATCCATACGAAATGCGTACTTATTAGGGATTCTTTCTCGAAGTGTGGGCTCAAATCGAGGGTTGAATAGATATCTCCTTGCAAGAAACCCAATCTTTTCATCGGCAAGAACTTTTTGCGTCCATGTTTCGTCGAAATATGCAGCTATAAGTAAATGGTGCTGACTTACAGGTTTAGTCCGTTCCCAAGGGGCTGGTATGTGTTGTGCGCTATGTTTAAGACCGACTAATGGTTTTGATATTGGTGGTGAGTAAGAAACTGACCCTGGGAATATTCTTTTTGCCATTTCGAAGAAAAGTGTGGAATGGAGTGCAACGATGTGATGCAATGAAGGTTGCTATGGGTAGTTGCTGGTTGGTGTTGAATGTAGTCATGGGAAATAAATTTGATAAAGTCAAATTCACGTGATTTGAGAACCCTTAAAATATTCTTGACGGACGAACCTAAAGTATCCCGGCCCTAGCTCTCGACGATTCTGCCGAATCTTAAATACCTACACAGAGTACAACCACAATTGAAAATATGTATGATATGCCAAATATCAACTCCTTGGCTAGATATACTTCGGGATCATCTCCTCCTTTCTGATGATAAGTAAGGTATGGTAAGATCCATGGATACAGTTGGTATATGTATTCATGGCCAAATAGGTAACCAGCCTCTAGTAAGCTTATATCATGTGTCTACTAGGTCACTACATTCTCAATCGATATTTTGTTTTATTACAACTTTCGATCAGACGATTGGTACAAAGTACAAAATGTCCAATAATGGACATGGCGATGTATCAACTAATATTCCACATCTCACTGCAGGAAGAAACAATTCATTTGGTAAGTTTTTGCGGGACCAACATGTTGGTTATTATATCTATTGACTACCTATGTCTATCACACAATACTTCTTTTTAAAAGCAAGCTTATCCTTAGCCATTCTTGAAGACTAAAAGCTGTATCATTCTCGCTCACAGGCTACTCATCTATAAAATGTCCCTTCCCAATGATCTAGGTGTCGTGCTCGTCACTGGAGGTTGTGGGTACCTTGGATCTCATATTGTTAAACTTTTGAGCACAACAACCGCATCTGAAATCCATGTTATTAGTCGAAACCCCGAGACAAATATCCTTCCAAACGTGTCTTATCACGAAGGGGATATAACCGACCATCAACATGTAACTGACATTCTGACCGAAATCAAACCAAAAGTCATTATTCACACTGTTTCTCCAAGACACACTGATTCAGCAAAGATTCTCCGCAAGACGAAAATCGAGGGGACTCGGGTTCTCCTTGAGTGCGCAACTAAGAATCAATATGTTAAGGCATTTGTTTACACCAGCTCGGATTCAACCCTTGTTAATACACCTCAAGAACCAGGTGTCAGACTCACTGAGGATGTCGCAAAGCTGTTCACAGAGAATAGTAAAGAAGCCAACACTTACTCGAAAACTAAAGCTGTGGCGGATGCAGCTGTTCTTGCCGCAAATGATCCTCCAAATCTGTATACGGCGACTCTGCGTATACCTAGTTTATATGGGAAGGAGAGCCTTAGTACGGGTGTTCTGTTGAGCGCTATTAAGGAAAACCAACACAAGATGCAAGTTGGAGATAACAAAAGAAAATTTGAATTTATTTTCATTGAAAGTGCCGCCATGGCACATATTCTAGCTGCGAAAGCCTTAGTTCGTGAAGTTAGTATTGATACCAATTCTTATGACGAAAACAATGCTCAAATGAGTAGCAGTGGGAAAGTCAATGGGGAAGCATTCTTCATTTCTGATGGAGTGAGCATGCCGTACTTTAATTTCGCACGTAAGGTTGTCGCTATGGCAGGTCATCCAGTCGCAGAAAATGAAGTTAAATCTATTCCATATAACCTTGTCCTTGGCTTCACTATTCTTAGTGAATGGCTGTACTGGGCTTTTACCTTTGGAACAATAATCCCTAGTTTTTGGCAAGGAGAGATTGAGTATCTAGGTCTAGGGACCGATTGGAGCATCGAGAAGGCAAAAGAGAGATTGGGATATCAACCAGTAAAGGATCGGGATGAGGTATTGAGAGAAGTGGTTGCATTTGAAGCCAAAAGATTGGGAATAAAGTAGTTCAGGATCGAGCCCGTTGGAGCCTGATAATTTGTTGGAAATCACTTTTGTGTGGGAAGATGTGAGGGTCGAGACCTGTGCCGCGGTTTAAAGCTGTAATCATGTAATTGAAAGGCTCACTGTAGAACGTGCGGGTTTTCAGAAAATCATTTTCGGTATGAATACATAGATTCTACTTGCTCTTTTTGTTTGAATGGCTTATTTGAAGAAAATTGATTAAATTCAATAACCGACCTCGATGTGCCAACGCCAATAACTCAATTTTTTACTTCGTAAGAACGACCTTCCAACAATCTCATCAAGTGAAAACATCACTTGCATACCTATCATTCTTAATGCCCTGAAACCAATCCTCAACCTCCTCATCCGTCTTAGTCTTTCCGAGTAAATCAGCAGCCTCCGCATAAATCTTCTTGGTCATGACCGAGACACCTTCCCCAACCATACTCGAACCGCAAACATATAACTTTGCACCACTATCGAAAACCTTCTTTAGCTCTTCTCTTTCTTCCCAAAGTCTATCCTGAACATGACGACATCCTTTGCTTAATTCTGGAGCCTTTGAGAACGCGTAGTAGAGTTTTACTACACCATCGGCCTCCCATTTCTTCAATTCATCAGAGAACAGAGCATCTTTATCGGGATATCCACAGCCAATGAATAAGTACGCAGGGGCTAATTTTCGTCCAGCAGCTATTTGCAAGGCTCGCTCCTGTACGAAACCACGGAAAGGAGCTAATCCAGTTCCAGCGCAGATATAAATTACTGCAGTATTTTCCAAGTCAGTAGGAGGATGAAAAGCTCCACGACTTGGTTTGACAGAAACATGTACACGGTCTCCTTCTTCAACAGAAGAAAGATAGTTTGATGCCACTCCCAAATGGCGTTTTGATTCACCGGCCTTCGAGACTGTATCAAGAACAGACCAAGTCAATGTTGCAACACTAGGGTCCTCAAGTGGTGATGAAGAGATTGAGTATTGGCGAATTCTCATTGGTGGAAGCATGGCTAAGAAATCTCCAAGGGATAATGCAGCGGACGGGTACTCTTCGAGTATATCGAGTGGCGAACGTCGTTTGAGTAAAATTTCCTTGTCAAAGCCTTCCTTGGCTAGATATTCGATCTTTTCTCTCACTTCTGGCTCAGGTGTACTTGAGGCTATTTTTGCGACGTTCTACAAATGTTAGCATTTGACTTGGCTGAAGATTGAGAAATAATACCTTTCGAGTTGCAACTTGACTGAGTTCGACGTAAGCCCCAAGAACGTCCCAAACGGATATTGGGTGTCCAGTTGGTAAAGTTGTATTAGGACTAGCTTTGATATGTAACATAGCATCCCAAGGAAGTCCGTATTTTTTCAAAACTCGTCTAATATTCTTGGAATTGTTGATTGGAAGAACTGCCATGTAGTCGCCAGCACGGTATGACATGCCAGTTGGAATTTTGAGTGATATGTGCCGTTTCTCTGGTTCCCCGGGTGCTGTTAAAACCTTGTTGCTGAGAACAATTGACTCACGGACGTCTTGTCTAAGTCTCGAAGAGCGGGAGGTAGAATCGATTTCAATTTCCAAGCCTACTTCTTCTCCACGATCCGTGCTGCTGGTTAATTTGGTCCAGAGATGCTTGTCTTGCCATTCATCAAACGCCTCAAAAATATCTCCAGCGGCAACATCGCCTAATCCAGTATCCCCGATTCTAGTAGCGCCGTTTTTCTCAAATCCGCTGTCAAGTAATTTGGGAACCCGGTGGAAAGTCGACACCCAATCATCTGTAATACTTGTTAATCATCACTTTTATCCTTTACAGTTCTACGCAATAGGAACACTTACGATTTCCGCACCCGTAGACAGCATATTTGACACCCTTGAGGCGTTCACTACCTTGTAAGTTCTCCAACCACTCAACGAAATGACAGGCATTATCGGGAGGTTGTCCTTCATAACTAGAAGATATCAAAATCACTGGCTGATCCTTGGGAATCTTGTCTACAGCAGCGTCAAGAGGGTCGACTTGAGCCTCGTAACCACGTCCACTGGCTTCTCTTGCAAGACTTCGAGCAAGAGCTTCACATGTTCCAGAGTTTGAACCATAAAAGATAGACATATGTTGTTTTGGTTTTCCAGAATTGGTCAAGACCTTGGTAAGTTTTTGATCGCTTTCTGATAGACGTTCCTTTGAAACGTCAACGTGTAACATTTTTTCGAGGTGAATGGGGTCAATGCCATCCCGCAAACTGGCGTGCATGAAAAATCCGTTTGGCTTGAGAGTCAAAGTTTGTTTGATAAGAAGGGTATAACTTGGATCATCCATCCTGAAATTGAGGTTTTGCAAGAGCATAGCAACGATGAGAATTGATTCTTGCCAAGCAAAAGGCCTTCCGATGCACCCTCTCATACCATTGCCGAAAGGTTTCCAGGCGTTAGGTGGTAAATTTTTGAATGGCTCGTCAAGCATTCGTTCAGGTTTGAATGAGGAGACATCGTCACCGTAGGCAGTAGGGTCGCGGTGAATAGCAGGGACAAGAGCAATAATAGGTTGCCCTGGCTTAACTTCGTATTTACCGCCAAGGATGATAGGCGACCCGGTTGGATCAGGTAAAGGGGTGACCGTGAAAGCGGGTGCCGTGGGAGTCAATCTCAGTGTCTCTCGGAGACAGGCCTCAATATATGGGAGTTTTGACATGTGATCAATCGTGATGGGTCCCTTGCCGATGACTTCATCGACTTCACGCTGAACTGCCTGGTATGCCGAAGGATTTTTCAACAAATAATAGAAAAGGAATGAGAGCATGCCACTCGTTGTTTCGTGACCTAAAAACCTTGTTAGAATAGCAACTGAATTAATCGTTGGAAATCAAGAATACCGGCGATTAGAAAGGTAATCATGTTGTTCAAAATGTTCGAATCTGGGAGACCTTTGCCAGTTTTTGGATCTCTACCGTTAATCATGGCATTCAGTAAATCCTTTTTATCGTTTGGATTTGCTCTTCTCTCAGCCAAAAGTTCTGAAGCAACACTTTGAAGCAAGTTGATATCAGAATCGTATTTGGCTTGTGCCGAACGCATGAAATAATTGGCTATCGCAGGTCTTTGAGCTCTAGCACCGGACTCGAGAAGGAACCCAGTCATGGCATCGACGAAAGGATGCATTTCTTCATGGTAAAAACTATTGAAACGGGTTCCCATTGCACATCTGAGTTGTCAGTCAATTTAACTGTCAATAGAATCGTCAAGACAAGTGGATACTAACAAGGCAATTGAGTCAAGCGTCAATCTTGTAAAGCCATCAGTAACATCAATCTTCTCCTTTGACCCAAACCTAGCCCATTTCATCACTAATTGTGAAGCTATGTCATGCATTTCGTCAAACATGGATCGAATGGATAGGGGACCGAATGCTTTGTAAAGTTGTTAATTGCTTGTAACAATTTGTTGAGACTGCTGATACACACCTGGCATCAGAACTCGATGAGCCACCTCCCAATTTTCTTCTCCATGTCTTGCAGTGAAGAGTCCATCACCAACACCATTGCGAAC
Organism: Botrytis tulipae; assembly: GCA_004786125.1. Lineage (NCBI taxonomy): Eukaryota > Fungi > Ascomycota > Leotiomycetes > Helotiales > Sclerotiniaceae > Botrytis > Botrytis tulipae. The sequence goes on from PQXH01000131.1 coordinate 92,538, forward strand.
TTGCTCTAAGCCTCCAGATATTATCTTTGTAAACCTCTTCTCGTCGCAGATCTCATTCAGGAGAGCTTGTGTGGATATGAATAATTTTTCGACACCGCCGAGATTAAGTTTGAAGATTGGACCTGGTGGCAAGAAAACATATGGTCAGCGACAATATTCAAAGCTATGGGGAATCTTCTCATTCCTACCATAAATTTCTGCCAGACGCTCAAGACTAGCACTTGAATTGACGGGGTCAACATCTGAGACGTTCCCTAAGAAAGGAAGACCAGGAGGTCCAGGGATCTCTTCCAACTCGGCCATGTTAAATCCTGCGATTCAGATAATGTAAAAGAGTGGCAGATTTTATTGAAAGAAAACTTCAAATGACAAGTTAGAGCAATGATGTTTGAAGTAGGCACTGCCTAGTCAATATATATACTTTGGATAATCACGGCACACGGAAACAAGACGGTGTAATTTGATAGGGAGGACTAGAAAGCAAAACCACAACGCATCTCACATCGTGCCGAATAGCGGATCTATACATCTTGATAGAGTAACACTGGTATGGTAGCAGATAATCTCATTGGGCCTTGTGCAACTACTGTGCAGATTTTTTGTTGAATCGGAGAGTCGGTGGTGGTCGTTCGATATGATGTGGCTCTAAGTTTTTGTGTCCGTGGTGCATCACACCCAGCATTTAGTGTCAAGGTTAAGGATTGGAATATGGTATAGATGAAAGGGGCATGACCAAGCTCCATGCATAATGATGAACTTGATGCAGTGTTCTTGAGGCGTTAATGCATACCTACCCAGGCAGTAGCTGACCTCGAGCTGACTTAGACTGAGTGATTTGAGCAGGCATAGAAAATAATTCTCCTATTATCATAACTACAGTATCATAAGGCGATGGAAGGAAAAGTTCCCGATGTAAAGAAAGATGCAAGATACAAAATAGAATAATACTCCATCTTGGCAAAAGAAAAAGGGAATAATGATAAGCTATTCCTTTAACCAAAACGATTCTTTTACTAGAAACTATCTAAGCTTCTGTACAAAATGTACCGCGGCTCGGCGTCTCTCATATTAAGCATCGGTACTTCCATATCTTAATACCCTGTGAAGTTCTCAAACTCTTGTGGATTCTCTTCTAGAAATTGTGGAACATGACCGTTTTGACGACAAATGGACGCAAGTTCAGCCAGCGGGTAAAAATATCTTTCGGTGATTCCGACCCAGATATTTATTTATCTATGGAGCATTTTATCTTTGTGCCGAGGTTGATCGGTCCTTGGAGATAGACCGATTCCGATGTCTGATAAAATCAAACAACACCTACGAAGGTTGATGGTGTAAGTCGTATAAACCCCATTTTTAATAAAAGTTACTGTTTTATGATATTTTTCTTGGAAAACACGTGATAAGGCATGTGATGTGGCACGTGCACCACATATATAAAAAGATTTTCATATAAATTCCACTTATATAATACATAATATATATATAACTTACTATCTATTTCTAATAGGTTATAAATCTTATATTATAATTAATATTACTTTTATTTTATTTTAGAATATATATATTTATTCTTTTGTTATTCTTACTATATCTAATAAACATATAACTAATTTAATTCAAACAAAATGAAAAACTCTTATTATATTTAAAAACAATAATTGAATCGAATTTTATAAATCTTTTAAAACTATAATAATGTCACGGTTACATGCGATAGGGCTTCATTTAGGTATATGATGTTAGGTCCTCGGGCCTACCTTGTGTCGAAGGGAGTCTATATATATATATAAATTATATAATTTTCATAATCTTGGAAGAATTAATAAAAAGTTTTATATTATATTACACCTAATTGATTTATTATTAATATTTATTTCAATAATTTTTTTAATTTTTTATAAAATAATTTATTAATTATTATTTATCGAAAAATTATTGATATTAATATAATTTCTATAAAAAGAATACTTAGGGGTTAAAATTTGTATAATATAATTTTAAATTAAGTAGACAGAAATGTCAATCAATTTCTCAAGGAGATTGATAGTAATATTTAAGTGGTTCAATTGCGGCAGTTTAATACTAATGAAAATGTATTACTAATTCAATAATTTCAAGAAATAAAAAAAGAAATAATTATTATAAAAAAAAATATATAAAATAGTAATAAATTATATCTTATATATATTCACATTGACTAATCACAACAATCTTATAATAATAACATATATAATTTCTAGGGTTATTATATTTAATCTAGGAAAATCTTTTAAGTTATAAAGATTAAAGTAATATATAAAACAAAAATCAATAAAACTAAAGATTTCTTTTTTCAAATAAAGATTATATTTCAAAGTAATGGTAAATATCATTTTCTAATCAATAAGAAGAAAATAAATTATATCATTTAATACTTCAAAAAATAACCTTTAGCGGTTTGATAGTAATATAAAAACAAATTGAATAATAATATAATAAATTAGAAAGACTTTAAGAAATATATATACAATATAATTATAAATAAAAGGAATAAATAGCAATAAGTATTCCAAAAAAATAATATATATGAAATAAAGGGAATGTGAAATTATAAATACTTTTATAATTTATCTAAAAGATTTTAAAAAGAATATTAAATAAAAGGCAAATAGTATTCAAAGAAAAAGACTTTTGATAGATCTTTTGCCTAATCTAACTCAAAAAATATTCAAATCTCTATAACAATTTGAATTACAAATCAAACTCATAAAATATATTTATAGATTGGAAAATATAAATAAATTATATCAAGGAAAAAATACAAAGGAATCGTAATATATTTACAAATACCTCTAATCACCTCCCCATTCCCAAATATTCTCAAAATGTTTTTATTTATAAAGTAATATATTTATTATTATTATTTTATAAAAATAGAAATTTAATTAATAAATAAAAGATCTTTTAATTAAAATTAATAAAAACCCTATTAGTCTAATATTTATAAAATATATATAAAATATTATTTATTATAAATATTAATAAAAAGAATATATTACCTCTATATACTCAAACTTTACTATATATAAATATTATAAAAAAAAATATAAAAAATTAATATATTTAAATAATACATCTAATATTACTTATATAGAAAACACTTAAGCCTAATTATTATAATAAACATTCTATTAATATTGAGTCTATATAAAAAAAGAAAAGTAATTTTCATAATTGTTATATTTTTTAATATAAATATAAAGCTAATTATACTTTAATACCTTATTAATTTGGAAGTATAAATTAATATTATTTAATAAAACAAATATATAGAATAGAATTGGATACTAAATAAAAAAAGCATTTTACTTATATTTACTAATAATATTACTATTATTTTGTATAGTGATTATTAGTTTGCTATTAAAGTATAAAATAATAAAAAGAAAAAAAGAATCTATACACATAACTTTACCTTAATAATATTAAATCTATCAAAAATAGATATTATTCTAAAGCTATTATAACTTTAGATTATTAATCCAAATATCAATTAGAAATCAACATTAATTCAATATTATTTCAGTTTTAATAATTTTAAGATAGTTTCTATAAAAAATTTTTATTAAAAAATAAAGTAAGATAATTATATTTTTGTACTATTTTTAGAAAATGGTTTATTCTATCAATTGAAAACCTAAGACTATATAGTATTTATATTAAAGTTGCTTATTATATTAAAAGAATTTAAAGAATATAAAAAAGCATTTTCGAAGAATAAAAGTAATCTTTTTCTAAGTTATTATCTAATAGAATATTATATAGATTTCAAATTAGATTTAATCTTTTTTTAAAGGCTAATCTATTTTTTATTAAAAAAAGAATTCTTAATATTATAAAAATACCTTAATAAATATTAAAAGAAAAAATAGATTAAAAGGTTGATTAGTTTAATAAAAGCTTTAATTATATTTGTTTTAAAGAAAGGGGGAGGCTATTGATTATGTGTTGATTACCGAGGGTTAAATCGAATCACGAAAAAGAACAGATTGCGTGCGTGGCGTAGTAATAAAGCTTACAACTCTATGTGCAACCATTCACGTGATAAATAATAGTATCTATTAGTTTTAATATATGTATAAACAACGAAGTAATATTAATTGAAAATCGTTTTAATATTGTTAATTAAAGAAAACAAAAGAGGATTGTAATTTTCATTATAAACTTTTACTTACCCTTTATTTGTTACTTTTAGATTATATTTCTTATTAGAAATAGTAATCTTATAGATATATAAACAAAAATTTCAATCTTTAACAATTTGTCGAATCTTTAGTATATTAAGAATATTAAAAAGTACTTTTTATACGAATAATTCAATTCTAAAATAAAATCTATTTAAGTTTTTCTTAATTATCTTTTTTATTATTAATATAAAATATCTACTTTAGATAATTTGATTTCTAATAAAGATGTCTATAGTTAGCTTTTAAATTTTCTTTTTAAAATCAATATTTAATAGATACAACGAAACTTTATTATTATTATGAAAATGAGATTATAAAATACTTTATATATTTTATAAAGAATTAAACAAATTCTTTAAACTAATATAAATATTATATTAATTAATACTATACAAGGTTTTGTATATAAATAAGGATTTTAAGATACTTGAGGAAAAAAAGGAAGAAGTTGAGGGGGATATTATGGATATATAAAAAACTCTATAACTTTATTAAAATTTAATAACATTAATAAAATTGATATTTAATCTTATAAATTCTATAAAAAGAAAGGATATTGGTAAAAAAACTACTTTATATATACCAAAGCTAAAAAAGTATTAAAATCAAATAATAAGACTATTTATTAAAAGATTGGGTGGAAGAGGCCTCTATATTGACTATGTTACTGCACTTATAAGCATATTGATCATCCCATAGTATTATATAGAAGGACCAATATGCCTGTCTATGGTTCGTCTAATCTAGCCTGTTTAGGTAACCGTATTACTAATCACTATACGTGCTTAGCTCAGGTAACTTCTATTCCTTTTAACACTCCCCTATAGGAGTTACTACCTTTAATCTCTTTGATCTTCTCTACCTCTATTATCTCAATCTCAGTATATCCTTGAATCTTTCGAATACTACTTTCGTTAAGGGTTTAGTTATCCTATCTGCTATTATATCCGATATATTGATGTAACTTGTTATTACCTTTTCTTTTTTAGTAAGATCCCTGATGAAGTGGTAGTATATATTGATATATTTTGATTGTTTATGTAGATGCGGGTTTTTGGTTAAAGCAATTACTCTTTGGTTGTTGTCTAATAGTTGAATAATATCTCTGTGTGTAGATACATATTCAGCTTTTCTTAGATCTTTGAGTATTTGAGCTAACTATCTTCTTTGCTTAATAAATATCATTATTGATATATATTCAGACTCAGTATTTAATATTGTTATTAAATTCTACTTTTTACTAGCCCACGATATTAGTTCGCTATAGAATATAGCAACTCCTTTAGAAATACTTTTCCGATTATATCGATCACTTATTTAGTTTGCGTTAATGAAGACTTTTATAGTATCTACTAATATGTTGTATTCCTTTACGATTTGGTATTATATTCCTTTAGGCCCATATTTGAATTTCTAAATAATCGTAGCTTTTAGGTATTGTATTAGGTTTTTTACTCCTATTCCATAGCATTTCGCTAGCTTTGCCATGTACTGTGATAATCGGCCTAACACAAAGGAAATATTTAGTTTTGTGTACACCATTAGATAAATGAAACTACCTATAACTTATTGATATTTAGTAATATTAATCAATTCATTATCTTTTATAGTAGATTATAAATATAAGTAATCAATAGCAAGTATCTTTTTAATATAATACTGAATATATAAAATTCCGAATTTTGTAAGTATAGTTTCCAGATATTCTTTTTGATTTAATGTGAGAGATCTATTTGCTCGATTTTTTATAACCTTAATACCTAGAATCTTACTAATCTCCCCTAGGTTTTTAACATTGAAATATGAGGAGAATATTGTAAAAAACTAATTAAATTGATCTTTTAAGATTGAGGAAACAATTATATTATTAATATAAACTAGTAGATTGAATTATTAAATAGTATATATATATAAGCATGGATTGGCGAGACTTTGAGTAAAGCCCCAATTAATCAATTCAGACTTTAAAAGTTGATTTCAATCTCATTCAATTTGCTTAAGGCTATATAAACTTCTCAATGCATATAAGATATATCTATCTAATACCTTGAATTTCTAAGGTGGTGTGAGGTATATCTTTTTTTTGAAATAGGATTTTATAAAAGTATTCTTTATATTGAAATATCAGTATTCTGAGTTCTCTTTTGTAATAATTACTAAAAACAAGCGGAGCATATCGAATCACATTATAGGAGTAAAGGTTTTGTTGTAGTTTTTTCTAAGGACTTAACTAAAGCCTCTTACTACTAATTGTGCCTTAAATCTCTTGATCTTATTATCCTTTGTCTTTATTGTAAATACCTATTTTGTTAAAACAAGGTTCCCTCCTTTTAATAGAATATACTCTTTCCAGATGTTATTTATAATCAATAAACTAATCTTTTTTTTAATAGCTTGCTTCCATTTTTCTCCATATTTGGGGTCTGAAATTGCTTAATTATATATAATAGAAATGGGGATTCCTAGAATCTATTCTGTAGAAAAGGCTATATCCTCATCTGTAGAGTTTTCTAAAATTACTTAAAGGTTTTCAAATAGTTTTGTCTTAATATTTATATCAATCCTTGGTGTAAGCGATATAGAGATCATAGCATATTCGATAGTATCTTTATTTAAGTTTGCTATAAGCATTATTATTATTACTCTGATTAGTTTCTGAATATACTCATTTAATCCATCATCATCTCACTTGCGTTTTTGAAAAAAGTATCTTTCAGGAATGTCTATATCCATAAATATAATCAAAGTTTCGGTTGAGAATTGAGTTATAAGCACAGCATCTAATACCTCTACCTCCATTATTTCTGAAGGTAGTATTGGATTCTCAAATAGATTAATTTTGATAATATTCCCTTCACTATCTTTATTGAATTCCTGGATATTATCTATCTTAAATACATTAGGGATTATTATCTTTAAAATTTCAAGGATAATAGTATTTTATAATGAATCAGATAAACATTCTAGTTTCTTTTGTACCTTATAAGGTTTACCTCTAGGTCTTTTATTAGGAATAATATTCTCTATACCTTGAGGACCTAATACTGAATTCTTTATTTTTAGATCTAAATCTCCTCCCTTTTTGGATTTGTTTATAATCATTCGGCTTGCTCATACAATATAACCTAGTTTTGATAAATATATTCTGACATGTTTTTTAATTATAGCCGAGTATCCCATAAAAATACCTTCTCGAGCTATATCTTGTAGCTTATTGTATTATTGATCCTTTGGGATTGTCTTTGGGTTGATATATACATAACACTTGCTTCCCCATATTCTACAATGACTAATGTTCAGAGTTGATTTTATAAATGCTTCAATCAAACTGACCACGCTATTATCGATGATTGGTTTAGTATTTGTTCTATTCCTACAGTATGCATCATATTCGACAGCTTCGTCCCAGAATTCCAATAGCAATCCGGACTCCTTTAGTATAGCTCTTATATCGGCTTCGATAATACCAATATTTCTCTTGACAATTCCGTTTTGATAAAATGATACTATAGTTATTAATTCTAATCGGATTCTAGAGTTCCATTTTTTAATGGTTTGGATTAGTTCTAATACATTATTAATCTAAGCAATTACTATCTTGTTATTAATACCAAGTTCCAATTCGATTTTCTATTTCTTTAATTTTAATATAGCTTTATCTTTCATTTTTAGAATCAAAATCCAATTCATTCTTATCCAACTGTCTATAATCAATAGGAAATAACAGTTTCCTCATAATAACCTTAGGAATGGGCTAGTAATATCAAAGTAAATAAACTCTAGTCTTTTTGTTTTGTAGAGACTAAGTTATTTCGAGATTAGATTCTTTATCTTAGTAAATATACAAACCTTGCATACAAGGATCTTAGATAGGACCTTAATCAGCTTTCCAAGAATAATAACTTTATAGAGATTTTATATTTTTTCTAGATCAAAATAATTAAATCTTTTGTACTATAATAGATAAGTTTTTAGATCCTTTTTATTCTTATCTAAGAAGGTATCTAGAATAATCTTATTTGGCTCAATATCACTAATAATCTCTATACTCAGTAGAGCGATATCTTCATATCCTTTTGTAATATCCGAAATTATATAAATTCCTCTATTCATTTTTGCTTTAATAATATTTATCCCATTCTTCCAAAAGTATATACAATCTAAATTGAACCTGCCCTTAAGTCCAGTTTTACAGATCTTCTTATTAGAGAGGAGATTGACTTTTAATCCTAGTATGTACAATATCTTTGAGAGTAAAATCATACCATTATTTTCTAGCTTTATTGTAGTAGTACCTATCCGATTATAGTATATAACTTCCCCACTGACTTTTATTATCTTTCTCTTTATTTTCTTGATATTTCTAAAAAGGGAAAGTTGGTTAAATATATATAAGGAAACACCAGTATCTATATATCAATAAAAAAGAATGGTTTTACAAACAAACTCTTTGAATACACAGCACTCTTTGTTATCAGATTCTTCTTCACTTTCTGATAAATCAAGATTAACTAGAAGACTCTCACCATCTGTAAAATAAGCTTAATTACTTTTCTTAGAAAACGATACTTTAATTATCTTTTTAAATATTATTCTCCATTATTGGGCTTTGTAGTATTTATGGATTAGAGCTTGTGTAAATAAGAGATCTTTGTAATCATATAAAAAGTGTTCTTTTTACTTATACAAATAACAAATAGGGGGCTTTATATTATTATTTTATTCTTGCTTTTCAAATAGGTTTAATTCTTTACATTCTTTTTATTGATTTAGGATTACATACTTTCCGTTAATAATATAAACTTATTCTATTTCTTTAATACTAAGTTCTTTAGCTATAAAATACTTAATCTTATCTCCTACTACTAATATGCTTTGAATGCTCATAGCATCAATTGTCGTTTGATATTTGCTTAGTAAACTTTTAGTTAGAACTAAGAATAGGGCTTTATCTCTATATAAGTTTTTGAATATAGGGTTGGTAATATCAAGTTTGTATTAATATTCTTTTAGCTTATCCCAGGTTTTAATAATAATTATTTCTAAATGGCTGGTGGATTTAAAGGTAAATGTTTAAATTATCATTAAATATGCATTAACTGTAATATCGCTAATTCTTGAATACTTTAATTTCAAATAATTCTATAATGTCCACGCTGTATCATATTTGTCAATAAGTGCTTTATCATTGTTATTAAGTAATCTGCATATGTATGATAGTATACTAACTTCATCTTTTAAATATTTAGCCTTCTTATTAAGGTTGAGCCTAATATTCACGATTTTGTTTCCTTCAAAAATCAGGAAAACTTTGGTATTATTAATTTTTATTCCAACTCCTCCAACTTTAGTATACTCTTGTAATGTGGATTTAATCGTATAAAACCAATCCTTTTCTTTCAATTGGATTCTTATTTATCGAAACCATTGCTTGTGGGTATCTTGAGTGAGGTTTGGGATATTCTTGGTTTACTTCTTAGTTTCGTTCATTTTGATATCTATACAGAGAATTTGCAAGGTTTTTCCTCCCCTTTTTCTATATAGATAAAACCACACAAATTGTAAATGTAAATGTAGTTAGCACTGTGTGCCTTTATGTTGTATTGCATATATTTTATTTGTAAATAGCACTACGTGCTCTTTCAACTCTGCGAGTTGGTAGTAGTAGTAATCACAACACTATATGCTAATTGTAAAGTAATGCTGCACACTCTTCAACTCTGTAAGTTGGATTGTGGTAATGACCGCATCAATTATATCCAGAGGCCGTACTAACCGGGTTTATAATCTATTAAAAAATTAAATGGAAGAAGCCTCTATATTGACTATGTTATTGCACTTGTAAGCATATTGATTATCCCATAGTATTATATAGGAGGACCAATATGCCTGTCTATAGTTCGTCTAATCTAGCCCGTTTAGGTAACCGTATTACTAATCACTACACGTGCTTAGCTCAGGTAACTTCTATTCCTTTTAACACTATTGAAGATAATTTTATATATATATTTGTTGTTTATTTAGTAATAACAAAATTAGAATATATTATTTTCCTTTATTTTGTTAGTGCAATGTATATTTAAGTTTTTAATAACTATATCTGGATATTTGATTTCAAAATCTTTTATTATTTTATTGATTCTTTTATAAATTTTATAAATATTATATATTAAAGTTTATTCTATTAAATAAAAACTGTTAATAATATATACATTCTCAATATTATTTTTGGAATAATTATTATTAAAAATTTTACCTTAAAAGATATTTAGTATATTAAAGATTTTCAATCTACTTAACTTATTTCAATTAATATTTTTATAAAAATCAAATGAAAAGTTATTTTTGAAAGAGATTTAGTATTTTATCAAAAAAATAATTAATTTGAAATATTAGTAAAATATACTAATAATAATTATTTGATTTAACAATTTATTTTCTATTAAACCTATATAATTGATTTAAATTCTGAAATAAAAGAAATTAATATGAATAATAATAAAACTAAGATTGTATATTAATAATTAAATCATTTTAATTATAATCAAATGGATAAATTAAAAAAAGCTTTTAATAATCTTTATTATATTAAAAGAAAGAGAATTACTAATTAAAAAACTTGTAAATTTTATTTTATAAAAAAGATAAATAAATATTTCAACAAATATATAGCTATTTATACTTTTACAAAACTATATTATCTTTATATAAATCTTTTAGAAATTTAAAAACTTTTAGAAAATAAAAACAAATACTTTATTATAGTTATTAATAATTTAATTAAATTAATTTAGATTAAGTATATAAAAGATAAATTTATTAATATTATTATATTTATATTAATAAATTTAATCAATTAAATTGAAAAAAAGTTTAATTCTAAGATTGCTATTATTAGAGTAGATAATAGTAGAAGTGAATTCGAAATACAATTTCAATTAAAGATTTCAAAAAAAATCTAATTTTCGAATTATTACTACTTAGAAAATACTCTATAAATAAAGTTGTAAAAAAGAAAATTTATGATATTAATATTATAATCAAATCACTTTTAAATGAATTAGAAATTGATTCTAAGATATAGAGATTTGCTATTAAATACACTATATATCTGAAAAATAGATCTCCTATCAAATCCCTATTATTTGAAAAAGCTAAAATACTTTTTTTAGTAATTATACTATATAAAGCTATATCTAATAGATAATCTAATTTTAAGAAACTTAGAATATTCGATTATAAAGTATGAACTAGAAATCTTTAATAACTTAGTTTAATAATAAAGAAATTCGAATTTAGAATACTTAAAGAAAAGCATATCTTTATTAAAATAAATAAAAATAATATTTATTTTCTTTTTAATCTTTATAATAATATTATATATAAAATAATAGATATTAACTTTAATAAATATAAATATCTTTTTAAAAATCTCAAAAAGAAAGTATTTCTAGAATAGCTTAGAATAATAAAAAAGAGAAAATCTTTTTTATAAGATAAAAATAGTATTATAAAAAAAAGAATATGAAAAATATAAGAAAATATATGGATATATATTAATAAGTAATATATTACTCAAATTCAAAATAAATAATAAACTTAGATTTTTTTTTATTTTTAATTATAATAATAATAATTATAAGTAAATAAACTTATATAAAAAATATAAGTACTTTAATTTTTAAAATAGAGAGTATAAATAGTTATAAAGATTTTAAAAACTAAATCTACTTTAATAATCATTTTAATTTAAAATATTTTAAATAATAATTGTAAAAAATAATTAAGAAAAATCTTTAATAATTAAATTGTTTAATATATAGTTGTATTATAAACTACCTTTATATATTTTAAAAACTCTTTAATTAATAATTCTAATTTAATACTTAAAAAATCAATAAAACTCGAAAACATTATATAAAAGAATATTCAAATATAAATAAAAACAATTAGAAATAAATTATAAAATTTAAAGAATAATAATATTTTTGAGATTATAAATAAAGCTATATCTATAGGTAAAAAGCTATTAAATAGTAGATATATTCTAAAAAATAAACTAGATTAGTTTAATAGATTAGCTAAAAGAAAAGTAAGATTAATTATTAAGAAATATCTTCAAAAATATGAAATAAATTTTTAAAAGATTTTCACCAATATAGCAAGATATTTAATATTATATATTTTATTAGCTAAAACTACTATAAATGTTAGTTCGAGAAGGATACGAAAGACATAGTACCCACGTATTTATAAGTCCTATATATCTAATTATATTCTATCTAAAGAATTAATTAAATAGAAAAATAGTAGATCTTATATAAATATTATTAAAAAAACTAATCTCTTTTATATTTATTTAATTCCTTTAATATAATAATTATTATATTATATTGAAATTATTTTTTTAAAATAAATACTCTTTATTTATATATTTGGGACTCTCTTTTATAGTTTTAATTATAATAATTAAAAAAAAAATTTGTAAAATTATAAAATCCTTTATTTATTAATTAAAGTCTTTAATCTTTTACTAATAGAATTAATCTTTTTCTTTAATCTTTTTTAATCTATTTTATTATTTTGATATTAATTTTATTTATATTAATTAGATTAATGAGAACTTAATATAACTTTCTTTTTGTTATTATATTAGCCGAATTAATTAGATTATCAATTCAAATCATTTTGATAATCTTTTTTTGTTTATAGAATTGATATAATATTATAATATTGATTATTAGTCTCTTTTTACTAATTATTCCCAGCTTTATAAGTAAATTATATAATAATTTAAAATTAGTATACAAAACTAATAAAATCTTTTTATTGAAAATAATATTAATTATAAAAGTGATTATTATACTAATATCAAATCCCTAAATTAATTTGTATAATTTAAATATTAAAATACTATATATAATTCTCTTATATTTAATAAATAACTAATAAATAATATTAGTATTATTATATTTATTCATTATAACAATTATATAGTTTAATTAAAATAAATAGTTTTTATTATTTACAAAAGAAATATTAATAAAAATAATAATCTTGAATAAATCTAGATTAAATAATATATAATTAAATCTTTTAATAGAATTTTCTTTTTGTTATTTGATATATTTATTTAATATTATAATATTATTTTTATCAAATTATATTATTTATATAGTTATTAACAAATCAAAAGATACTTTAGGTTAATATATAATTGTAATATATATATTATAGACTTGTTATACAATATATTGATTATATATAGAAATATACTTTCGAATTTTGCTATATATTCTATAAATATTTATTAATTTTATAGAAACAGATTATAAATTATTATATTATTTTTATTAATTAAAATAAATATCATTATTTTTAAATATAAGAATAATATTATTAAACTTTAGTGAATAATTGTAAATTAGATTCTTATAATCCTTAATTATAAAACTGATTTACTTAAGTTATTTATCCTCAATTTATATAAATATATTATTTCTAATAATAAATATATTATCTATTTAAAGTTTTATAATATCAAATCCAATTCCCTTATTATTAGTATATAAAAAATAAGAGTTATATATAAATTATTATATTTTAAGCTTTTTATAATGATAAATATACTATATTCGGAATCAATAGTTTTCTACCTCTAGAATATTATATAATAATTTGATAATAAACAGAATTATATTAATTGATAGATTTATTTCTTTTAAAACATATATATAGAAAATATAATATAGATTTAAAGTTAATTAAATATATATTTAAATAATATTTTAAATATATATATCTATTTTATTTTCTTTTTGAGTATTTATAATTAATAAGATTAAAATATATTAATATAATTATTGAATTGTTAGTAATTATATTAAAATAGAAGTTTTATTAATATGATTATATATTTAAATAATTAATTATAACTTATAAAATTCAATATTCATTTCTTTATTTTTAATTTCATTAATGAAATATAACTTGAAAATTCATATATTGGAAAAAACATTTAATAATAATATAATTTTAAATACACTCTTAACTATCAAACTATTAATCTCCTTTTTCTAAAATCCTTATATAAAATTAAATCTGGGAAATTAGTAATAAAATAATTGGAGTATTTATTTTATATATAAATTTGAATTGGAAATATAATTATTTATAGGAAAAATAGTAATATAAGTATTCAATTGTTTTTAAATAAATCCAAAAAGGATTTCTTAATATTTGTAATATATATAATAAATATATTAAAAACAAATGATATAACTTTACTAGATTTTAATAAATTATCTTATTATTATTAATTTATTCTAAAATATAATTATTTTAATTATTTAAATTAAAAGAATTAATATTAATATAATCAATTTTATTATATATATAATATAATTTTACTGATATAAAACGAAATTTTATGAATTTATAGAGTAGATTAAATATATATATCTTTTTATCTATATTAAAAAGTAAGAATAATTCTTTTTATTTTTTAATAATTATTTTATTATTCTCTTTTTATATCAAAATATCACTATTCAATAATAATTTATAAAATATAATTGTAAAAAAATTATTATATATATTTAAAGCTTTTTATATTTATATTAAATTATATAGCTTATATACCTCTATTATAACTCTAAAGATTATAATAATTTACTATTGAATAATAAATATCGAGAAGTTAATATTAATTATATAGAAAAATATATTAAAAACAAATAAAACAAATATTAATTCATTAGACTCAATTATATCATTAATAGCTTTTATAATTATTTGAAGTATAACTATTTTACTTATATCTAATTTATAAATTTCATTATAAATAATCTTATAAGATCTATATAATAGTATATAAAATCTTTTAATAATATTAATTAAATAGTATACTTTTATTAAAACTATTTTTATCTAAATAATTATTAATATAATATATTATTAAAATTCTTTTTTGATAAAATTGATATTAATATTATAAATAATATATTTTGATAAATTAATATATATATCAATCTAATATTTATAGAGCTTATCTTATATATATTTTGTAGATATATTACTTAATTATTAAATAACTTGAAAATATATAGTTTTATTAATAATATATAGAATAAAGTTATTATTAATATAAAATATATTAATAAATATTATATAATTAAATTCGAAATTCTTATTGAGTAAAAAGAATTTAAATCTATTGAATAATTTATTATAAATTTAATAATAATAATAAAACTTTATAAATTACTTAATTACTTCAAAATCTTTATTATATTCTAAATATTTAAATACTTTATAGAACTTATAAGCAAATAAATAATTGAATTATTGATATATATATTATAATTTAATTTCTATAAGATAATACTCACTATTATTTATAAAGTAATTAATTAACTTTTGAATATTAATATTTCAAAATAAAAATATATAATTAAATTATTAATAAACAGAACAAACATTTTTAGATATAATAATAATGTTATTAAGATTATTATATTTGAACTTGAGTTTATTTATATCTATTAAACAAAATTAAAATGAGATATTAGCTTTTATTATATTTCATTCTATAACATCAAATAAAAGTTTCATTTAGAAAAAACTAATAAAAGTAATTACTCCAATTCTATATTGGATTATTATTTAATTAGTAATAATACAATTATACTCAATATCCTTAATCTTTTTTTATACCAAATATTAATTATATTCAATAGTAAATTTCCAAACTATATTTATATTAATTATAATCCCAAAGAACTTATTTTTATAATATCTTTCATTACTTATAATAAATATCTTAGTTATTAATATATAAATATTTATAGTATTATTGAGATTAGTTATTATTAAAGATTTATTATAAGTATCTATTAATATAAAGAATATTCTGAAAATCTTTTTAAAACTATTTATATTGATGAAATACTAATTAATAAAATAGTTATTATTATCATTATTATTATCTTAATTATTTTCTTATCTAATATCAATAAGAAATTAATTATATTATTTTATAAAGCTTTTATTATTGAAATTATTGTATTTATTATAGTAATTTGTTTTTAAATAATCTTTCTCCTTTTATATATACTTATAATACTTACAGTTTTTTTTTTATAATTAGAGAAATAATAATTATTCTTATCTTTATTAAATAATATAAAAAAGAATTATTTACCAACATATTTATTATAAGATTTTTGAAAAAAGATATTTGAAGATCTTAAAGATTTATTATTATAGAAATATTAGTTTATAAGAAATATTTCAATTAATATATTTTATCTTAAAAATACCTTTTAATAAAAATTAATAATTTATTTAATTTGATTAATTAGATCTAAAATACTCAAATAAGAATTATATATTACAAAATAATATTTTGAAATATTATTGTATACAAATAGAATCTTAATATAATATAATTAAGAATTATATATAATTATAAGAATAATATATTAAAAAAAATATAAATCTATAATTATTATATTAAATATTTCTTAAAAATTTATATTAAAATTCTTTTTGATATAAATCTCAAATATAATATTATTCTATTTGAAAAATATATTTTATTAATATTCAGATTCTTTGAAATTCTTAATCATTATTTAATATAAATCTTAATACAAATCAAGAAAATTATTTAGAAATATCTAATAATACTTTTTAATTACTTTTAAGAATATAATTGGAAAAACTACCATAATTATTTTAGTTAATATAAATACTTTATAATAATATTCTCTAAATATAAAGATTTTCAAATTAAAAGAATTATTAATATCTTTATATTTATTATTATTCCTATAGATTTTTAAAAGATTAACAAAATAATAACTTTAATTATATTAATTAATATTTTAATTATTCTTATAGTTGGAATAATTAGAATTATTATTATTCCTATTATTTTTACTATTATTACTACCATTTCCATTTTTACCACTACTCTAACCATTTTCACTATCAGAATTATCCAAATTATCATTATTATTAGATAATTCTATAGAGTTGCATAAAATTTATATATACCTAAAACTATAGAATAAAAATAGTTTTCTATATACACCAAGAAGAAACAATTAAATTACTTATAATTTTGCTAAATTTTAGTAAAGTTAAATAATCTTTTAGATTATTATCCAGAAATTTATTGGAAGGATTAATAAAAGAATTAATTTGAGGTTTTATATTAAGTTTAATAGAAAGATTAATTTATTTAATAAATATAAATAGTTTTGTTTTATTAATTTAATATTCTATAAATTATTCTATAATTTAATTATAATGTTTCTTATATAAAAACATTTTTATAAAAGTATTCTCAATATTTGCATTAAAATTAATATATACTCTATAATATTACAAAACCTTATAAAAGCTATATAATATTAATTTATTAATATTTTTAAAAGAAGATTATCAAATAAATTCGAAATTATATATTATTATTTTCTAAAGGAATATATTAGTAATATTTATATTTGAATATATAGTTTCTTTAAAAAGAAAGTAATTGTTAATATAATATTCTATTACAATTTTAAATATAAATCCCTTAAAGAATTATTTAATTATAAAGAGATTTTTTAAAAAGGAATAATTCTGAGATTCTTTCTTAAACTTTATATCTCTTAAGTTTTCTTTTTTTTAAGCTATATTTTTAATAAAAGGAATAAAAGAAGGAATATTAATTATATTATTGAAATTATATTTAATATTATTTAATTGATTGATACTAATGATTTCATTATAGACTCCTATAATATTAGGAGTAGGTTAATTGGATTATTTACCAACTTGCTTAGAGCTAATATTATATATAGTTGTTTGAGATAATATGATATTATTAATAGAAATAAAAAAGTAAGAATAAAAAAGTTTTTTCGAATAATTAGTTAAGTAATTTATAATATTATTAATTAGTATTAATTCAAGAAGGATATGAAAGATATAGTACCCATATATTTGCAGATCCTATATATCTAATTATATTCTATTTAAAGAGCTAACTAAATGAAAAGATAGTAGACCTTATATAGATATTATTAAAAGAGCTAGTCTCTTTTGTATTCACTTAATCCCTTTGATATAATAGTTATTATATTATATTGAAGTTATTTCTTTGAAGTAAATACTCTTTATTCACACAATAAAAGATCTAAAGATTAATAATATAGATATTGAAATTGTCTTTTTAAATAGTAAGCTAATAGATACAGAAATCCTTATAGAAATATCGAAATTCTTTAAAGAAATCTTTTTCAAAATCAAATTCAAAAATAAATTATATTTCAAACTAAAAAAGTTTTTTTATAAACTAAAATAAATTCTAAGAATTTAATGAATAATTATATAAAGATTTTTCAAAAAAATTAAGTTTGAAGAATTTATAATAAATTCGAATTTCTTTATAAAAAAGAAAGTATATATTCTATTATTTATAGATAATTTACTAATAATAGAAAATTATATTAATATAAATTCAATGAAAAAAATAATTAAGAATCAATGGAAATACAAAAACTTAGATGAAACTAATATATTCTTAAATATTCAAATAGAACAAAATTGATAAAATCGATTATTTAAAATACACCAATCGAATTATATAAAAAAGATCCTACACAAATTCAATATCGATTTTATCAACACTAAAAATCTACTTCTACCTCCTAATACAATTATATAAAATACAAACGAAAATAATCTATTATACGAAAATAATAGAACTCTTTATTTTCAAATTATTAATAATATTATTTACTTCTCAAATTACACTTAGTTTAATTTAACATATATTATAAACTAACTTGCTTATATTATATACACACCAAAAAAAAGTTATTTAATACTTATAAAACATTTACTATAATATCTCGCTGATATATACTCAATTAATATAATCTACTCAAATCAACTAAATATATTTATATACAAATATTAAACTTATACAGATTCAACTTAGAGATCTATAATCGATAAAAAATCTATCCAAAAAATTAAAATTATTAAATATAAAGGAGCTATAATATAATCATTAATAAAATAGAAATCAATATTTTTTTGTATAATAGAAACTGAGATTATAATAGTTAATAAAAAAGCAAAAAAGATTATCTAAATAGAAAAGTTAATAAAAAACTTAGGAGAATACTCTGAAGACAAACTATTTATTTCAACTTTATATTATAATAATATTAATAAAGTTGATTAAATATAAGAGAATAAGTTTTATAACAAAGCAAAGTATATTAATATTTAATAGTACTACATTCAAAAAGATATAATGGATATTAAAAGATTATATATTATATAAATTCCAGAAATTAAATAAATAATTAATATTCTTATAAAATAATTTATATATTCTGACTTTATAACTTATAAAAAAAACCTTAAATTGAATTTAGAAAGTTAGTTTACTAACTTTATTAAAATCTAATAAAGTTATATACATAGTGATTTATATAACAATTTATTTAATAGAAAATATAGAAATTTCAAGTTTACTAATAAGATTACTCTTATATTTCACTTATTATAAGTAGGGAAAAAGTACTTTTATACTATAATGTAATTAGATATTATAAAATAATCGAATTTTATAGGAGATATAAATGCTATAAATAACTTAGAAAAGTTAGTACTATTATAAAAATTAATAAGGCTTTTTCTATTATTTATATATAAATAATTTCTATATATTTTATATAATCGATTTAATTATAGGGGGGATATTAGAAAATATGTAATAAAGTATATAATATAGTATATACATTATATATATAAAAAGGTTTTTATATAGATTTTATTTATATGATATACAATATATATACAACTTACTGTCTATTTCTAATAATTTTAATACTACCTCTACGTAATCGAAAAAAGCGGCGAAAATGACCACCATCTGAAAGGACTTCAACAAGTTGGATTTCTTATCAATATTATATTAAATATATATAGTATTAATTGTAATTATAAAGAAAGCTCAAATGTTTGTTTGCTTTTCTCAAATTTCAATATTTGATTTAAAATGAATTTATAATCTATTAAAGAAGTCCTTTAAAAGAGTACTCAATTTCCGCCGGTTTCTTCGATTACGTAGAGACTACTTTAATTGATTTTACTAGATATTCAACTATCCTTTTTAAATTTTCGAATTCTGAAGTTTTTTATTCCTTTTTTCAATTTTTATAGTTTTGAAGCTTTTAAAGCTTTTAAAGTTTTTAATTAATTCTAAATAAACTTAGAATAAATTTTTTAAAAAGAAAAACAATTTTTTTGATAAATTTGAATAATTTTGCTAGGTTTAAAATAAATTTATAATACTTTTATTATTTAGAGTTTACTATATAAATTTTTAATTAGTGTAATGATATAATTAATCCAAATAATAAAAATGAGGAAAAGCTTAGTCGCTTTTTGGTGTGTTTTACAATACTTACGCCGTTAACCTCTATATGTATTATGCGGATACCTTGCCGTCGGTTGAGCGTTGGGTCGCCTCTATGAAGCCATTGATTGGTGAAATTCTTATGGCTCGAGATTCTCACCATGAATTGCAAGCCACACATGAGCCACACGGTGTGAATAATCTGAAATGAAATTCAATATCTACTACATACATCCATACATGGGTAGTCAGTATCTCTTCCTTAGAATACGGGCGTATCATATATCAACCTGGGGTGTCATATATTCTTCGAAATTACAATCTCCTTCACCTCAGACCTACTTAGGGAGCTAATCATGTTTGATAACACATAGTCATAAGTGCGCGTGTGCTTTACTGCTTTTGCTAAAGATGATAGATTGGTTCTTATTAATGATCTCTTTCCTTGAAGTTCGTAAGTCTGATCACTTAGGACACGACAAGGCATTCGTATTGGGATTCTGATGATCTGTGAAAAGCCAAGAGCATGACTGGCTTTGTTCAATGTTTAGCCATGAGACAACCATTGAAGCCGAGTGAAGTAGGTTTCAGCAGAAATCTCATTTCCACACTTCGCCGATGACGTATAAGCAGGGTGTAAAACACGTGAGAAATGCAAATTTATGTGCAAGTTCGCACACCCTAACTGTCTCGATCTTACTGTTGGCGCAGAGTCTCTTCTGTGAACGAGTTATCGAAAGTCAAGTCATTGGCATCGATTAGAGGCTAATGGGTCTCGCAGTGTACTTGGTTATACATTGACACTTCCACTTAAAAATCTTCCGTGTTGATTTAGCCTGTAAGCTCATTTTTGCCTTGAATAGATACCTGGCTATTCCATTTTTGTAATTCAAATTTCCTCAATTCCTTGGGGCCTCAGGAGACCGGTGTTCAGGGCGTTCCCCTCGCCTACCAGGCTTAGCATTCATGGCGCAATTGATACACTGCAATGACTGCAAGTATTTTTCTTCAAGTTTGCTCAACTTACTTCCATCGTACAAACTACCCTGACCAATTCCATTCAAACAAACGACCGGTCGAACTAAGATGTCAAATATCTTTTGCAAGTCACTCACCAGTGGGTGTACGAATTGACGGGATGCTACAAAATTAGACTTGTGAATATCTCTCAATGTGTCGTATTAGATATCTTAAAAGTTGTTGTAATTGTTTATTAAGTTTGAAGCAATTGAATTTTGAGTTTCGATATCAAACAATTGAAGATCGAATTTATTAGAAACTTCGAAAGTTGGCAAGTGTGCCGTCAATCCACAAACCCCATTGTTGGCCTTCCAAATCTAGAAAGAATTTGGATGTAACGCCCGCTTCCATCGGCACGACCTGTCAATGATACTATGGGTTGAGTATCTAAAGCGAAAGCGTATGAAGGATTGATTGCATCATAGAATGTCCACAGCAACAAACAGCTGCACATTATTTCCTGGATGGTTTTAGAGAGTGATAGGGTTTCAATACCGGGGTACCCAAAATGTGACGCAAGAACAGCATGACTGACTAATAGCATAAAGATGAATTATTGTTGCATTTCAGATTTTAGTTTCGTTGTAACACCAGCAAAAGGCCTCAGTGATCTGTGCATGCATCTTAATCAGCATTATTGATAGGGTCTGTGATTTTCAGAATATCAGGATATCTTCCATCATCACCGACAACAAGTCCAGCATAATTTCACAATACACTCTTGAACTAAATCCACCCATATGTTGAATAGAGCTCATACGAGGGGGTAAGGACTTGGCTCGTACTAACACTGGACACAACTTGGCGAGTAATAAAAATAAATACTCGATAGAAATTTATAATGATCCAAATAAGATTAAAAAGCCATGTCATTAGTTTGTTTTCGAAATCTGAGATTATTTGTAAAAGGTATTCGAGAAATGAGATTCTGAATGCACAATCGCAAGTTAGGACATGGAAGGGTGAAAGACATGCAACATAAAATGATGAGCAAAGTTGGCATCATAAATGGGAGCTGGATTCGACAACTAAAAAGGGGCTGATACGCGACATGGCGTCAAGCGATTAACAATAATCGGTTGTATTACAGTTGATCTGTGGGATCAAATAGCTTCATACAACGCATTGTTCAGTAAATCGTGATACGGCACTTGCTTCAACCTACTCTGCATGATGGGTGAGTTGGGGGCCATAGCTGTCTATAGCTATTTGTAGCTTGGTCTGGGTCGGGTTGAAAAATAAATAAATCACGACATTTGAAAATTGCGAGCACTCTCCAAGTCGTGGATATAGTAACCTAATTCTTAGTCTATTTACTTGTAATATGATCAACTATCCTCTCAAATACGACAACAATAGAACAACCCCATCATATTCCCAGTGTACGATAATAGTAAAGCAACGCCATATATACTCCAGATGGTATCAACATTCCAAGATATCCCTCCTTCCTTGCCTCTCGTCAGATCCACTATATCAATCCCCATTCATCGCAAAATTACACACCAGGCATGCCAGCTGCCAAGTTTGCATATGCACTCGCATTGTAGGTCAATAGATTCTGAGTCTGGTCCAATGAGGGGAAGATTCCTGCCGTTGTTGAAATGAGACTCTTGCTATCATTCCTATCCCCACTGGACTCCCAGAACATTGCACCTCCAAGCCCACTACTCATGATGTATTCCGTCTTTGTTTGAATTGCCTTGAAGTTATCGTAGCTAACAAGCTCCTTTGTGGAATTATCGTAGCTGTAGGTTCCTACAACATCAGAAGAGTAGTATTCAGACGCACCAGCTCTGGGAAGATCCTTGTAATCCCAAACTCCAGCCTCCCATGACCCAGAACCAATTCCATTGAATGCTACTCCCATTCCAGTGGTGCCTTCAAATGCTCTTCCATACAGCGGCAAACCCATGATTATTTTGGCGACGCTAACACCCTTTGCAATGTAATCCGTAATCGCTCTTTGCGTCGAGTATGGAGTGCTTGAATTATTGTCCACACTAGGAATTAAGTTTGCCATGTGGCCTGTGACATTATCCCAGGATCCAGCATAATCATAAGCCATCAAGTGCCAGGAATCAAGATATTTATCCATATCTGCCAAATGGAGAATATTGTATTTCTCTGGACCAGCAGGACTCGCAACAGTAATGAGGAAATGGTAACCAGGAGCATGCTGCGCAGCATATGCATCGAGAGCCGAGCGAACAGCTTGCAAAAGAAGAACGAAGTTGCTGGCTTCGACATCATTGGCGGGGTACTCCCAGTCAATATCAATACCATCAAATCCAAGGTCTTGGACAAATTGCACAGCGGTTGCGGCAAATTTTGTACGAGTTGCATTTGTACTAGCGGCAGCAGCGAAATTCGTAGAGTATGTCCAGCCACCAATACTTAAAAGAGTTTTCATTTGACGGTTCTTTTTCTTAAGCAAATAAAGTTGCTTGACACATCCATAAACATTGTTTCCGACATCATTCCAAGAGTCAGTAGGATAATGTTTTTGAAGGTCAGAATATATGTCGGAGAGGTAGCTGAGTATATGTTAGAGCAATTCTTACAGCAACCATAGAAAAAGTTTGACATACACTGTACCATCCGTTTGAAGGTTAGCAAATGCATAAATGACGTGAGTCAGCTTAGTAGCCGGCAATTGTTGAGGTTGATAGTTTCGTCCATAGATTGCCCTGTAGTAAACAAATTAGAGGTCATGTTTGACATTATCCGGGAAGGAGTTCTATGTGGAAAGACATACCAATTGACAAAGTAAGCTGCATTGTGATATCCCCCAGTATACCCTACCGCACTGACTGACTCGTCATTTTTAGCTGGAATTGCTGCGGAAAATACCAAGATATTAAGATTTGTCAAAATCAGTAAAAAGTACTGCATGAATATAAGAATCATGTTTGGCTAGATGAAGGAGTAGAAACACGAGGGTCAATATAGTAGTGAAAGAGTATTGACTTGTACTCGTTGTTTTAATAACCACTGAGCCGTAAAAATGATAGTAAAAAGTAGTAAAGAAGATGAAGAAGGTGAAGAGATAGATGCTTTGTTCCTCCTCAAGCAACTCCTCCCTTTAATAGTTATACAGACAGTATTCATCAAAATTCATTTAACGTTACCACTTGATATCAACGGATGACTGGATAACAATGAAGCATGAAAAAAAATCACCACTCACTTCTAAATGACAGAAACGACTTCCCGATTGGTACGGCTCACACATCGCAGCTTGCACGAAGCCATGGCAAGAACAAACGCTTTCCAAATTGAGCAGTTACTTAAGATGAAATGAATGACTGAAACCTTCAGAACAGATGTGGAGGTCATATGTAACCGCATTTCTCGTTGTTGTCACTCGTTGGCTATGAAGTTTATCAACCGCCTACCACCAGGAACGACACCGGCCTTATTTCATACATCCAGCAAATTCTGACATGGATAAGGAGAAGTATAGCAGATAAAGAAATATAAGGAAGGCAGGTTGTAGTAGCGGCGTGCCCCTAAAAACGTTCAGTTGATCTCCAGATGAGGATTTCATGCTAGCTTAGCTTATCAAATGCGTCGAGTTAGATAGGGAATGATCTTCAATTGTATTGTTTGTATATATCTGTGCTCATTTATCCATCGACTTTGTGCCATCTGTGGATGATGTACCGATATTGTAGTAACGTTACAATAAGGTCTCCTGAACATGGAGAGCATGAAACTACACGGTTATTGCGATAAGGAAATATGGTTATTTAACCGGCACGCGGATAGAATGCAAGGGGAACATACTAAGAGATTGGTGAACAAAGTTCTTGGCATCATGATTGCCGATGGCAACTACACATGACCTTGACTATGATTATAGTTTTCTTCCAAACAGAGATGTTGATGAAAGGGTTTAATTTACTCTACAACAAAATATTGATAGAACTTGAGCAAGTCTCCCAGTATTCTTAGACGCGATGCAACAAAGGAGATTTTTACGTGAAATCGACATCTTTTGGTGAGATGGATGCGCTTGGTACATCGAGTACTCTTTCTTCTTTAAAAACTCAATCAATTCATATTGAATGCTACTCAATTTTAAACCAAACAGTTGATCTTCCTGTGCTTAAATATTGCTCACAATTTTTGCGTAGCAAGCACTAGGCGTTGTAGTTCTACTCTTGACGCACACAGCAAGAATAGTGGTAAAAGTCATTGAGAGCTTGACAAAGTACAGCATTTGCTCCCATAAGTTTACCAAGTGAAACGGGTTGTAAAGAATATAAGCTTAAATCACAAATAGACACGTCTAGTTGAGATGAAAGGCCAGCGACTTCGTTGACGGTGAATGCTGTATGATCTAGACCACCGCGATCGCAATAAAAAACCGATGAAGTAAAATATGCATCACGTACCTAGTGTTTACTTAGCGGAACAGAAAATTCGTTGTTGCCAATTCAAAAGGTTAACATTGTCCTTTCGCGGTGGAGCATTGTGTTCATCAAGGGAGACTGGGGAAATTGGGGTGAAGAATTGATCACAAGACAAGGAAGCTATCAGTCGAAGTTGTGCATGACGTGGATTTGAGTTGTCAGCACACCGGTATTTACAGAATCGTTCTTGGGAAAGCTTTGGTGCACTGGTGGTCGGAGATTCATATACCCTACTTGCCTTCCTGGATTTGCGTGAGGCACGTGCCAGATAGAGATCTAGGCGACCACATGGCACGTGTTATTTCTGAACTTAATGTCGAAGCATGATAGGACACCGCGCCCGTGACTAGAGCAGTGGCTAGGAGATGTGAACCGAGTTCGAGTCTATATGGTGTGGTCAAAGTAAGAGTAGCAAGTGGCGAGAAGCTCAAAAATCAAGCATAATCGGTGATGAAAACGCCTACAAGTTAAGTGCTGACTTTGACGAACGAAAAGTCTAGACTTAGCGGAAAACTTTCGGGGCACGAGTAATGGCCCTATAAATACAGCTGTAAATTCTTCAGACTCAACATGATTTTTCCTTGGCAGTCTTCTTCTCAGAAAGAATCAAGTAGAAAGAAAAAAATCCATATTGTGTGGTGGGTATCATGTCATGTCCTATTCTTCCTTGCTAAACTTTCCTTTTCCTGTTATTCGAGCCAGTATCTTTTGCACAACCATTAAAACACGCATCCTAACAGCCTTGATGTCCCAATTTTCAGCTTCATCGGCTGCAACAAATCTCCTGACTAGAAGATTGAAAACACTTCCAAACGCCAATGCCATTACAGTACTGGTAAGGATGATAACATTGTAAGGCATGCTGAAATCCGGTGTTGGAAGTGGAAGCAAAAGACTCGTGGTCCGAATACTAACATTTCCAATGGTGATAACGGCCGGGGCAACATCAAATCCACGATTCGCGTCCGGAGGATATTCTGTATATCGAAGAATGGCCTTTTCAAAGTCATAGGTCAAAATAACTGTAGAATCGGCTGGAATGCGCATCCGCACTTCCAATTGAGTCCCTCTCTTGCGATCCAGGGCTGGACGATAGAACATCTCTTGTATGACGTCTTCATACCTGCCGTTAGTATCGGCTTTTAAAGTATGGAGATAAACCTTCATGAACCAAGGGAGCGACTCCATATATACAAAATCAACTGCATCTGTTGGCGAAGGGTTTGTAAGTATGGCCTGTACACCACCGCGTTCCTGCCCATATCCAATGAATGAGCGTTCGGCATACAGCAGGGGTTGCTCCAATGGGGCTTTCTCGTATATATCTTGTCGAGGTAATACCATCTCAAAGTCGCTGTCTTGTTGGACTCGAAAACACCGGCTGTATCCAGAGGGATCTTTATGCTCAACTGCTCCTCCAGAAGTGAAGACATTGCGGGCATGAGGAACATTTATGCAAAC
Source organism: Botrytis tulipae (assembly GCA_004786125.1). Taxonomy (NCBI): domain Eukaryota; kingdom Fungi; phylum Ascomycota; class Leotiomycetes; order Helotiales; family Sclerotiniaceae; genus Botrytis; species Botrytis tulipae. The sequence continues at coordinate 120,092 of PQXH01000131.1, forward strand.
GGAGTCTTCAACATTATCGGCTAGTGGACAAGATCCCTTCATCGAATGACCAAAAATTTGTGATAAACTCCAATCCTCCTCTTCAGCGGCGTTATCTAGTGGAAAGCAAGTATCCTCAGCATGGTATGATTTTGATGTATCGCATTTCAAATCTTCAAATTGTACGGGCCGTGGAATTGGATTGTCTGGGTGAATTTAGCACGTTGATCCTATTGGGTAGCAATTTACGAACCTCTCGGGCGCCTGGATCTTTGGATATCTAATACCATATCAATAGTTTGTGTAATCTGAAGTTGGCAGTCACTCGAATCGCTTGTGCATATAGGTTGCACATCAATCGACATACTCTGCCATGAAGCATCAAATAGTTTATGTCCGTCGAGTAAGCTCGAAATACCAGCCTTGCCTTTACAGGGCAAGAGTTTCAAGAAAGGCGTCAGATTTTCTGTGCAGACAACTTCTCGAGGCAGAGTTCCATGCAGTAAGTGTAGGTTCGCTAATGTGGAGTTTGAGTGATCATCAACTGGTTGAAATGATAAGACAGGTCTCGTTGTTCTTGTGGAATCAATAAAGTTAAGAGAAGCACAGAAAAGACCAGACAATGCATTGGTCAAGGTTAACCAGCGACCATCAGCCCTAAAAAAGTGTTAGTTGAATCTCTTTTTCAAAGAGGTGCATCATACTCCTCATCAGTGGTTGCTTCTACCCAAGCCCAAAGCTCTACACCTGTTCCGCCTTCCCTTGTACCTCCCCATGGCCTTGCACCCCAATTTTCAGCATCCCATCTACCAAGGCTGAACCTCAAATGTAATTCTCGTGTATTGGCATACTGAAGAATTTGCCCCAATGATCTCGGAAAATAGCGAAAATTTTGTTGTTCGAATGATTCGAGGCTTGTGTTGCTTTGGAAGTTGAATGAAGCTAGTAACGATGAAGGATGAAGGGGTCGTAGAAGAAGTTGCTCATGATAATCTGAGGATGCGATTACTCCTGTAGATAATAAACTAAATAAAAGGAAGAAAATATGATAAAATTTATTCATTGGATTCATGGCGTTCAAAGCCATATTGTCAAGAAGCTCTTCATTGAGTTGTGAAGGGTCATTACATAGGTAGGGACAAGCACTCGTGGAACTCTTGAATCTGAGGAAGTAGTTCGAATGTGCAGCCTTATCACGGCGTGTTCCGTTTTGCCCGCCGCTCCGAGCCTTGCCTTGTCTTGTCTCTACCTTTTTCTATCGATCTCCAAAAGTCAAACCACAACAAATACAATAATATATCTCGAAAAATGGCCGCAGAACAGAGAAAGCTCCTTGGTAAGTCATAATTCCAATCTCAACCCTTCAAATGTTTGCGCTCCGTCGAATACAATTTTCAATTCGTCTTTTAGCATCAGAATTTCATCATTTTACTAACACAACCCTCTTGACAGAGCAGCTTATGGGCGCTGGAGCATCCTCTCGCGCAGCACAGCTTTCAATTACAGATCCAAAGATTTGCCGTTCTTTTCTCGTCGGTACTTGTCCTCACGATCTTTTCACAAACACGAAACAAGATTTAGGACCATGTCCAAAGATACATTCAGAGCCATTAAAGACAGAGTTTGAAACTGCAGCACCTCCTCAAAAACAGAAATGGGGTTTCGAATACGATTATATGCGCGACTTACAGAAATACATTGATGAATGTAATAGAAGGATAGACGTCGCACAGCGACGCTTGGAGAAAACACCCGATGAAATTCGACAAACAAACGCCCTTCTCAAACAAATATCTGATCTATCGAAATCCATCGAGTCAGGTCTATTAGAAATTCAGATTCTGGGAGAACAATCGGAGGTATCGCGCGCTTATGAAGAGTTCTTCCGTATAAGACAGGCTATGCAGACAAAGGCGGAGAAAGAAAAGGAGCTGAAGGCATTGTCAGATACTAGCGGGCCTTCAGGACATCAAAAGTTACAAGTTTGTGATGTCTGCGGAGCTTATTTGAGTCGGCTGGATAACGATCGAAGATTGGCGGACCATTTCTACGGAAAAATGCATCTAGGTTATGCGCAAATGAGGAAGACATACGACGCATTCCCGAAGGAGATGAAGAGATCAAGACCTAGTGCTGATGACATGGATCATAATTCGGCGCCGAGAGGGTACGATGTAGGTTATGGTGATGGTGGATACGGCGGCAGAGGGGGTGGATATGGAGGGCGCGGTGGGGGAAGAGGTGGTTTTAGGGGCAGGGGAAGAGGATTCAGAGGTGGATGGTAATGAGAAAATATCGAGGCGTTCACGGGCTTATCCTCACGGCGTTTTGGATCGGCGGATAAACAATGTACAACCATCCATAATCAATGGGGTTTGTTCTGGGCTTTTTCTAACCTACGAGTCAACCTACCAGTACCTAGCTACTCGAGATACTTCTTCGGCTCACATGCAGACGCGCAATTAAGATCCCTTTTTTTCCAACACCAAGAAATCCAAACATATGACCTCAGTTTAAGAAATGAGAAATTTCATATCGAGGGTTCCCGTGAGGATTTGCTGGTTAGCTTGTTCGTTGAAGATGGAACTGTGGTGGCTTTTGCTAGTGCAAAATGCTTCTTGTCTTCCCTGCTACATATCCACATGATATTCTAGATCTCATTTGCGAACCAGAAATGTCCTATTGAGGGCTGTCGCCTGGGGCTGGGTGTTCTTCATGGAGATTGATTCGTCGCCGTTCCCACGGAATCTTGATTAACGAGTTGATTGATTACCCTGTATCCCTGAATGGCAAAACAGGATTTCGAACACTGAATCACAAGGCGACTAGGATATGACAACCTACGTCATTGAACCCTTGGGCTCTTAATGAATTCCTCATTATATCTTGAACCGTAATCCAAATCGGTTTTAATAATTTTCGCAATATTAAAGCACTTTATCACTATCTGTCGTTGTTACCTGTATCAAACCATACCCCAGTTTCAACACTCTTACGCAAAGCCCCAAATCATACGAAACATACCCGCTTTCATCTTAGAATAACATCATGGAGTCCTTAAAGAACGCGACAGGTATGGCTGCTCCTGAGCACACGGAGGAACAGAAGAAACAGTTCTACGAGAGTCTTTCCGAAGATCAAAGACAAAAGCAAACATATACGGAATGGGTAAAGGAGGCATACAACGATCAATATGAGAAGTGGATGCCATGGATTGAAGACCAATATTTGAAATGGTTCGGAAAAGGAGACAACAAAGCATCATATGCGACAAAGGGTTGGTTGGCCTAGACTTTTCGATAAGTGGTTTTTAGCTAATGATAATCACAGATGCCCTCAGCAAGACAAAAGTCACCGGCGTATCACAAATCGACCAAATACAAGATGATGTCCATAATCTTGTCGGTAATCAACTTGGGGAGAATGGTCTGCTAGCGCCAATTGGAAACTTGGCTGGGAAAGAGGGCATAAACAGGATGGAGCGAAATGGAAAAGATGAAGATGGTTCCTACGGTGGTCCCACGTCAGCCATCAGCGATCCAATCATCAATAATGCAAAGGGTGCTGGACAGGGAGTTTTGGGTGGCGCACAGAGTGCTGGTTCTGGCTTGGTAAGCGGTGCTAAGAGCGCAGGTGGATATGTTGGTGGAATGTTTGGGGGTGGCCAAAAGGAAGAGCCAAAGCCATAATAAGGGGAAAGCTGAACCACACTCCGTTCGGGTGTCAGTCCTTTGTTTCGTGGGAGTGTGAGAGAGTGTGATAAAAGTACAAGGATGCGGAATTTGCTTGAAGGCCTAGCAGCCTGTTGGAGAATAATGGATTTATTGACATGATACCAAATTTGAATTTATTACTTTTTTCATAGCGAACCATGACCCTCTTTCAAGTTCATCCTGATTAGTTTGCATGATGTGCATCAAGCACAGACAGGTTTCGTGGTAGGTACAACAGCTGAGATGCTGGGGTTTGTCTGAGTACATCCATCAAGTCCACCAAGAAGGTAGTCATCTTCTGCCGCAGTATATGCCGAACCACAATTAGCGTCACTATGTCTCATTTAGTAAGTTGTTGATGAAACACAAAAACACATGACAGATCATACCTTGCACCACCTGAGGCATTGTTGAAGTAAGAGCATATGTCATGGTTCCAGCAGTCTTGTGTGCTATAAGGTTTTCTCGTTAGCAATGAGAAGTTCTACTGAAGTGACTGCATTTAATTCAGCTTTCAACATACTAGTAATTGCCAAGGGCAGTTCCAGTGCAACCTGCTCCACATCTTCCATTGCAGCTGTAGCTTTTCAAAATGGTCAGCATGCTTATATGAACAGTCTTGGAGACAAAAAACTTACTCTCCAGCGTTGACTGTATTAGTTCCAAAGTTGCCTCCTACTGTTCCTGTCCACGTGCAAGTCTGCCCAGCTGAATTGGTCCATGTGGCTTTGGCTGTCGCCCCAACCTTGACGCAAGTAACGGATGCTTCAGCAAGCGTAATTATAAATAGAGTGATAAGGGATGTGAGTGTGGCACGCATTTTGAGGGTAGTTGAAAGTTCAAATGAGTCGTTCGGAAGGGTATTGGAAGAGAATTGTAAATACTAAATGACAACCATTACTGGCCAGCCTTTGCTTTATATAATTTTCATGGTTCAAGCATTTGTAGTTTTATTTACTAATTTAAACGGAATGTCACTCTTTAGAGATGTTGACCACTTATCCATAGATCGGCAAATATAGTGAATACGTTCGGGCTCCGGATCAAACTTCTTGAAATAAGTCATAATGCCGAAGAAAAAAGTCCATTCGCCAATCGGAGGGTCGAGTACATTAGCATGTCGAATTTGCCGTTGTCAATGACGTGCTTCTATTGTGGGGTGCATCATCTAGAGATACCTCGGCGGATCGCGATTCATAGGGACAAACTTGTTAAACATTATACCAAAAGTGGAATAAAAGTCGAATTAATAGGGTTCCTCAATTGATACATCAAGTTTGCAGTTTGAGAGTACCAATCTCTAGATTACATCGGGGAAATTGAATGCGGGGGTTAGCGAAGTGACATGGATCTCTCGTCCAACCGCAACTTCATTAAGTCGTACGTGTCGCATATCTACATTCTCCCCGTGAGTATAATGTGACTACTATTTGCTCTTATCTTCTGTGAAAATCCATAATAAGTCCACTAAATCACTTATTAATATCTTACCAATTAAGAGATATCTTAATGACTAATATATATATAATAGTATCTCTTATCAAATTGATTTTTAATGGAATAAAAGCATATGAAAGCCTATGGAAATCTATTAATAAAATGGATTATTTTGATTAATATATTTTCTTTTTATAATATAATATAATTCTATAAGATACAATTTAAATTGATTTTATTTATAAGTATGAAATATATTAGAATTTCATTATAAATTATATAAACCTAGAATATTCTTTAAAGAAAATCTAAAGAAAAAGTAAGTAATTTCATTTTAATTTAGTCTAGCTTTTATAAATTAACTTTAATTCAACTCTCATTATATATATTCAATTCATTTCTAAACTTAAACTAACTAGATTTTCTATTATTATTATAATAATAATTATTCTTATTATTATAATATATAATCTTTAATAGGTTATGAGTCCAACTAATCTAAATTAGTTTAAAAAGGGAATTAGTTTAATTTAAGATTGTATATTATAAATATACAATTATTAAACTATCAAATATTATTTTATTAAATTAATTTATTTAAATTCATATTGAATTTATTTATAATTCATTTATAAATAAACTTTGAGGTCTATGTCCCTGAAGCTAAACCTAATTAAACAAATAAAATTAGATTCCTAAATAATATATTTATGCTATATTACTATTCAAAGCAGGTGATATATTAATACTCTTTATACCAAGGTATTTTAGTTTATTTAATCTTCATTTTGTATTAAATAAAATAAAAAGCTAGTTTAAAAGGTAGCTAATTTATTCAATTCTCAATATTAAAATCGATTTTAAATTAATTTATTCATTAAATCTATTCAATTCTAAAAACTAATTATATATATAAATATAAACTAATATTAACCCAAACTTAAAAATAACTAATAGTATAAATCTCAAATTTAACCTCTTAAAAAGGCAGATCTAATTATATTAAATAAATTAATAAAACTAAGCTTTTTCTTGAATTAAATGATTTTATATCATATATCAACAGAATAAAAACACTATCAAATAAAAGCTTATATATGAATTATTGTTTTTAATTAAAAATAATATAATAAATATATCTTTTTGAATATATATATAATATTTCTATATTC